>JAJAQF010000018.1:1955136-2243188 GCA_020510985.1 Pholidichthys leucotaenia | reverse complement strand
TTTGATGCTGAGAAACTGATCCACGCTTTTGTTAGCTCGAGATTAGATTATTGTAATTCTTTATTATCAGGCTGTCCTAAAACATCTTTAAAAAGTCTTCAGCTGATCCAAAATGCTGCAGCAAGAGTTTTAACAGGTACTAGAAAGAGAGATCATATCTCTCCGGTTCTGGCCTCCCTTCATTGGCTTCCCATAGAGTTTAGAATTAAGTTTAAAATCCTTCTTCTTACTTACAAAGCTCTAAACAATCAGACTCCTTTTTATTTAAAAGATCTGATACTACCGTATTATCCTAACAGAGCACTATGCTCCCAAAATGCAGGATTACTTGTAATACCTAGAATCTCCAAAAGTACAATGGGAGGCAGAGCCTTCAGTTATCAAGCTCCTCTCCTGTGGAATCAGCTGCCAATCTGGATTCGGGAGTCAGACTCGATCTCTGTTTTTAAGAATAGGGCTAAAACCTACCTTTTTGATATAGCCTACAATTAGGGAGGGATCATGTGTTTCTGAACCCTCCCTTAGTTATGCTGCTAATAGGTTTAGTCAGTCGGGGGACCTCCAGTAATGCACTGGGCCTCACTCCTTTCCTCACTCTCTATGAAATATTTTTTTTTTTTGCTGGTCATTAACATTTGTTTGTTCTCTCCCATAGATTGAGTCCCCATCGTGCTGTTTGCTCTCTACATGTCTGTTCTTTTCTTCTCTATCCCCTCACCCCCCAGCCAGTCGCAGCAGATGACTGCCCCTCCCTGAGCCTGGTTCTGCTGGAGGTTTCTTCCTGTTAAAAGGGAGTTTTTCCTCTCCACCGTCGCCAAGTGCTTGCTCACAGGGGATCGCCTGATTGCTGGGGTCTTTCTGCAACTGTGGGGGTCCTCCCTACAGTTGATAGTGCTATGAGATGACTGTTGTTGTGAAATGGCGCTATATAAATAAAGTTGAATTGAACTGAATTGAATTGAATTGAAAAATATTAGCAGTCCATTTTAAACTAGGCCGAATTAATTTAATTCAGCAGTGTATGACATTTAACTGGCTGGAGTCTAGTTCTTGCTGGATGGCTACTGTGACAGGTTTTCGTGTTCAACTGTTGCCAATACATGCAGCAAAAAAATAATAATTACAGTGCACTATGTTCATGACCTCAGAATACTAAATTTATTGCTATGTGATTGGATGGATCTCGACTCAGGATGGACCTTTTTGTAAAATGGCCACCACTAATGTTTAGCATTCAAAATGCATGTATTGTTGTTCTCTAGATTAATGATTACATTTACTCTATACAGTCACAGTGGTCCCCATCTGATATGACTGATCCTGTATTTCTAGTGCTTGGTCTATACTGTTAAACTGTTAAATTTTGCTGAAACTTCTATTTTATAATCTGTATGTACATGTAAATGAGCACCTTGTGGGGAGCCTTGAATAACGAAACCGAATTGCATTTAATTCCAGTTTATTTCAAGTAATCATCCCACTGTCTGCTCTCATTCCTGAGCAGCGAACAAAGAGAAAGAACACACCAAAGTTCTCCCTTTTAAACATTCTCACATCAAACCATCTCCCTCACAGGGGAAATCACACATCTCTACCAAAATCCCTTTATTCACATTCATCAACCTTTTATTCACATAACTCCCCCTTCTCTCCTCTCGAGCCTCAGCGGTCAGGAAGTCCTCTGTCCACTGTCCTCCGCAGGGGGTCCAGACTCTGCGGCTCCACATCGCAGGGGACTGCAGCTCTGTGGCTCTCCTTCATCGTGAGGTTAAGTCACATATGCAGTGTCCAAAATATACATGTCCAACAACACAGCCATATAACCCCCCCCCCCCAAACGATGAAGAACAGCCTATTTCCTAAAATTCAATAACATCTTACTGACTACTGTATAATCAACACCAACATTCAGTCTGTGCGCCGCCTGGGCTTCAACCGTCTGCCGAATCTGCTGTGAGTTGGCCCCGCTTTGCCTGCGGCGCCTTTCTGCTTCGGCTCTGTTGACTGACGAAGAGAGTGATTATTTGCCCCCTGTGGGGGCCTGCCTCGTCGAGGCGCCACTGCGACCGGTACAGATCCGTCCTTCATGACAAAAGCAGGTTTTAGTCTGTCAATACTGACTGTCTCTTTTCTGTCTCCAAAATCTAGCACAAATTGCTTATCACCTGCCTCCAGCACTCGAAATGGCCCTTCGTAAGGTGGTTTGAGCGTTGCTTTTAGGGCTTCGCGCCTGACAAAAACGAAGTCGGCATTTTTCAAAGCCTTGGGGACGAAAACTCGTGGAAAAGCGTGATGAACCGGACCCGGAAGCGTGTCTGCTCCCGTGCCAACTAACGGTCCCAGAGCAGAGAGAGGTGGGGGCTCCGGGTGCTCTGGTAAAAACTCGCCTGGCAGCCTCAGAGTTTGTGCGAATACCAGCTCCGCTGGGGAGGCGTCTAAGTCCTCTTTAGGCGCAGAACGCAACCCTAATAAAACCCATGGCAGTTTATTTACCCAATCTGCATCCGTGAGCAACGCTCTGAGTGCTGCCTTCAAAGACCTATGAAAACGCTCGCATAAACCATTAGCCTGAGGGTGGTAAGCCGTAGTGCGGTGAATTTTGGCTCCTAAGCCGTTGGCCATCGCTGACCACAGCTCAGAGATGAATTGAGGTCCGACGGAACCCCGAAGCGCGCCACCCACGCCGTTAAAAAAACGCGAGCCACCTCCGCGGCCGTGGTCATCGCAAGAGGGACCACTTCCGGCCAACATGTGGTTTGGTCCACCATTGTCAAAAGATGCGTGAACCCCTGCGATGCTGGTAGGGGGCCCACAAGGTCGACGTGCACATGGTCGAACCTTCTGGCCGGAATGCGGAACGGTTCTAACGGGGCTCTTGTGTGCTTGTGAATTTTGGCCCGTTGACAGGAAATGCAGGTTTTTGCCCATTCCTTCATGTGCTTGCGCAGGCACGGCCAAACAAACTTTTCCGTCACCATTTTCACCGACGCGCGCACCCCCGGGTGCGCCAGTGAGTGGACCGAGTCAAAAACACGGCGGCACCACGTGGCCGGAACCACCGGTCGCGGGCGCCCCGTCGACATGTCGCAGATCAGGGGGGGCATACCGGTTTGTAAACACTTGCTCTCCAGCCTTAACCCTGTTGGTCCAGACTGGAGCGCGTGCACGTCTGCGTCCGCCCCCTGGTCCGCTGCCATGGCTACGTAATCTATACCCACGTGCACCGGGGCTGCGCGCGCCACCGTGCCGCTCTCCTGCGGCGCGGTCACGGTGGCCTGTTCTGCCTCTGCACGTGTTGGAGTCGTGAACCCGCGCGAGAGACAATCTGCTACTACATTGAATTTGCCCGCAACGTGCCTAATGTCAGTGGTAAATTCCGAGATTGCGGCCAGCTGCCTCTGCTGCCTGCCGGACCACGGGTCTGAAATTTTGGCCATGGCGTATGTGAGCGGCTTGTGGTCCACATAAGCGGTGAAGCACCGTCCTTCCAGCCAGAACTGGAAATGACGAATAGCCAAATGCAGCGCCAACAGTTCTCTGTCGAACGTGCTGTATTTTCGTTCAGCCGCGCTTAAAGATTTGCTAAAGAAAGCCAAAGGCTGCCAAACTCCGGCTACCTGTTGCTCAATAACGGCCCCTATGGCTAAATCTGAAGCGTCTGTCTTCAGCGCGATACGTGCTGCAGGGTCTGGGTGGGCCAGGAGCGCAGCGTCAGCCAAGGCTTTTTTAACCTCTGTGAACGTGCGCTCCCGCTCCGGGGACCATTCGACCGCCTGGGTCGGTTTTTGTTTTTTGAGCGCGGCATATAACGGTTGCATGATTTGAGCTGCGTGGGGCAGGAATCGGTTATAAAAATTCACCATCCCCAAGAATTCCTGTAGTGATTTGACCGTTTGTGGACGGGGAAAATCCGCTACCGCGCGTACCTTATCTGGTAACGGAACCGCTCCCTCTGGGGAGACGCGGTGACCCAAAAAATCGATCCACTCGACGCCGAACTGGCACTTGGCTGGGTTAACTATTAAGCCGTGCTCTCCCAGCCTCCTAAAAACTGCTGTGAGGTGCGTTTCGTGTTCGTCCTCTGAAGTACTCGCGACCAAAATGTCGTCGAGGTACACAAACACGAAAGGGAGATCGCGTAACACAGCATCCATCATCCGCTGAAACGTTTGCGCCGCCCCTTTGAGACCAAACGGCATGCGTAAAAATTCGAAAAGTCCGAACGGGGTTATTACCGCTGTTTTAGGAATGTCCTCCGGTTGGACTGGGACTTGGTGATAGCCGCGAATCAGATCAATCTTTGAAAAAATGCGCGCCCCCGCCAGGTGCACCGAAAAATCCTGAATGTGCGGGATGGGATAACGATCGTGCGCCGTAGCGTTGTTTAGCCTGCGGTAATCCCCACACGGTCTCCAGGAGCCATCGGCTTTCGGTACCATGTGCAGCGGCGAAGCCCACGGGCTTTTGGACCTACGAACGATGCCTAGCCTCTCTAGGCTGGCGAACTCCTCGCGCGCAATGGCGAGCTTAACTGCATCCAAGCGCCGAGCTTTTGCAAACACGGGAGGACCAGATGTAGGTATAAAGTGTTTCACCCCGTGCTTCGCAACTGTCGCTGAAAAAGTGGGCACAGTGAGCGCTGGAAATTGGGTGAGGAGTGTGTGAAACTTACCACCTGCTGTAGCGACGTGGGTCTGTACTGGTGGCGGGGACACTCGAGCTGAACAGGGGAGAGAGTAAAAAGAGAGTGCATTTACCAGCCGTCTATTAGCAAGATCAACTAACAGATTGTGTGAACACAAAAAATCCGCGCCCAACATGTTGAAACTCACCGCCGCTATTACAAAAGGCCATTCATACGTGCGGCCATGTAAGCATAAAGGCAAGGTCCTTTTCCCGTAGGTGTTGATGCTCGATCCATTTGCCGCCGTAGCTCCGCTACCGCGGGGTCCAGCCACCCAGTCCGCGTATGTTGGGGTGATGAAGCTCACTTGGGCTCCGGTGTCTAAGAGGAACTCTTGTCCGGAGCGCGCATCCGTGATGTAGAGCAGCTTGTTGCCTTCTCCGAGGGTCGAAGCTGCTAGTGACCCCCGGTCTTGCCGTTTCCCGAACTCCTGAAGTTGCAGGGCGGCACACACCTGCGTGCCTTCTCCGCAAACCTCCGATGGTAAAAGCAGAGATCTTCTCCTCTGCTGTGTCGTGTCCGCGCCTCTGCCGCCGGACCATTGGCTCCCCCTCGTCGCGGCCGTGCTGCCGCCGTTGTCGGCCAGTCTGGGTCTGCCGCCTCTGGCTCCCCGCTGTCTCGGGTCGCCGCTGTGGTTGCTTGCCCGCCGCAGGCGTCCAGGATCCCATCTGCTTCCTGGGCCAGCTCCCGGAACTCCTCCAGGGTGTGACACTTTTTGCCGGCCAGCGTGCTTCTCGCATGCGTCGGGAGGTTGGAGAGGAAGATGAACTGAAAAAGGAAATCATCGTTGTCCAACCCTCTCAGCTGTATCATCTCCTCCATCAGGGCGCTCGGCCTGTGTCCTCCTTGGTCTAGCAAAGACAGGATCCTCCTCGCCCTCACTTCGGCCGAGGGGGTGAAAAACTTAATGAGGGTGGATTTCAGCTTGTCGTACCTGTCGGTCGCGGGTGGCTGCTCCACCAAACTCTGCACACACCGAGCTGTGCTGTTGTCCAGTTTAGCGATGACATGGTGGAACTTAGTGTCATCCACCGTTACTCCTGCGAGCGCGAACTGCGACTCTGCTTGCAGAAACCACGACCGTGGGTTATCCTGCCAGAAATCAGGCAGCTTGACGGCCACTGCGCTCGCCAGCTCTGAGCGCTGTGAGTTCGGGACCCTGAGACCTTGTCCGGTCATTCTCAACGTCGTCAGTCACCAATGTGGGGTGCCTTGAATAACGAAACCGAATTACATTTAATTTCAGTTTATTTCAAGTAATCATTCCACTGTCTGCTCTCATTCCTGAGCAGCGAACAAAAGAGGGAGAGCACACCAAAGTTCTCCCTTTTAAACATTCTCACATCAAACCATCTCCCTCGCAGGGGAACTCACACATCTCTACCAAAATCCCTTTATTCACATTCATCAACCTTTTATTTACATAACTCCCCCTTCTCTCCTCTCGAGCCTCAACGGTCAGGAAGTCCTCTGTCCACTGTCCTCCACAGGGGGTCCAGACTCTGCGGCTCCGCACCGCAGGGGACTGCAGCTCTGTGGCTCTCCTTCATCGTGAGGTTAAGTCACATATGCAGTGTCCAAAATATACATGTCCAACAACACAGCCATAACCTTACATTTTTACTGTTTTCTAGCAGAGCATGAATCTTCTTACACAGGCCTCGCAATATTTGTGAAATAAAGGGTAAAGAAAAGGGTTTTACAGTACACGGTGGGTTCTGTCTTACCGGTAATACTAAGTTCCTTGTATAATGTGATTGACTTTGTAAATTTGGCGCTAGGTTTTTACAATCAGTGTATTTGTCACCTCAGTGAGAGATGACAGTCTAAATGTTATAATTCTTTGGCCCTAGTAAGATGGTGACATATAAAGAGGGTACCACTATAATTATGACCATAATTATTTATTATACCATAGAACTGTTGTGCAGATGAATTAGTTTATTAAAATCACACACGCGGACATCCTCCCCTGGGACCCAGTCTTTGCAGTTCAATGCTGCCAGCCACACTCGCCTGCGCTCTGAATCTGCAGGAATCCTATTCCAGGACAATTTCCCCCCCTTCTCCCACCTGTTGGTACAGTCTTTAACAACACAAGACTGTGGCATTTTGCCGCAAAACATCTCTGAATCAGCAGAAGTGTCTGCTCAACATGCAATACGTGCATGGCGTCTTGCCCACCAGCGCTGTGTTAACATCACGTGACATACTCGCGTGACGACATGGTGAACACTCCTATACACTTCTGAATCTCAAAATGATAACATGCAGATGGAAAACTTCCTGAATCATTTAAACATTCCTACGCTCCCTCTGGATGATAAAGAGACTTGATGAGCCAATATCACAGCAAGAAATAGCTATGGTTATCTCTTCTTTATAGTCAGGAAAAGCCTGATGGGTCCAGGGTGGAATTTTTCTAACTATTTTCTTCTTTGCTTATAGCATAATTTGTTACGAGCTGAGCTCTGGATGTTCTGCCAGACTCAGTCTCGTGGCTTTTTCTTTGTATTTATATATATATATATATATATATATATATATATATATATATATATATACAGTATATATATATATATATATATATATATATATATATATATATATATATATATATATATATAACCGCTGCTCCTCCACATTGAAAGGAGTCAGTTGAGGTGGTATGGGCATCTGATTAGGATGCCTCCTGGACGCCTCCCACTTGAGGTGTTGCAGTGGTTAGCACTGTTGCCTTACAGCTAGAAGGTTCCTGGTTCAAATCCCCAGGCTGGCAGGGGTAGGAACCTTTCTGTATGGAGTTTGCATGTTCTCCCTGTGCTGCGTGGGTTTACTCCGGGGGCTCCGGTTTCCTCCCACAATCCAAACACATGCATGTTAGGTTAATTGGTTGTTCTAAATTGTCCCTAGATATGTTTCCTATAGGCCCTTAGAATAGAGGGTTAGTATTAGTGAAAGCGCTTTGAGTGGTCTTTGTGACTAGAAAAGCGCTATATAAATGCAGGTTAGTTAGTTAGTTAGTTAGTTAGTTAGTGTTCCGGGCACGTCCCACTGGGAGGAGACCCCGGGGCAGACCCAGGACTCAGTGGAGAGACTATGTCTCCCAGCTGGTCTGGGAACGTCTTGGTATCCTCTCTGAAGAGCTGGAGCAGGTGGCTGGAGAGAGGGAAGTCTGGGCTTCTCTGCTTGAACTGCTGCCTCCGTGACCCGGACCTCCGGAAAAGCGGTAGAAGATGGATGGATGCTATATATTTGTGGTATTCTGTGCCTTTTGAATTGTAGTACTGCTTTCCATTTTTCTGTTTAGGCTGCTGTTTTGTTACGTTTATGTTTTAATAATAATAATAATAAGTTTATTTATAGAGCACCTTTCACAGACAGAGTCACAAAGTGCTTAACATGGTAAAAAACAAAATAAAAACACAGGCACATAAAACAGTAAAACAAAGTAGACAGTAAAAGCACATAAAAATACAATCGGCACATAGTTAAAAAGCCAGGCTAAAAAGGTGGGTCTTTAGTTGCTTCTTAAAAACACCAATGGAAGGTGCAGATCTAAGTTCAAAAGGCAAAGAGTTCCACAGTCTGGGAGCAACAGCAGCAAAGGCTCTATTGCCTTTGGTTTTGAGCCTAGTACTAGGGACTACCAATAGATTCTGATGAGAAGACCTGAGAGACCTGCTGGGCTGGTGTAGAGAGAGCAGGTCACTAATATAAAAAGGTGCCTCTTCATGAATGGCTTTGTAAGTAAGAACAATCAGAATCAGAATCAGAATCAGAATAAACTTTATTGCCAAGCATGTAAAAAAACACACGAGGAACTTGACTTGACATTGGTGCGCATGCGCGCGACACAACGACATGGCAGCCATAAAGGCGCCTCATCAAACAGAGATAGATAAGAAAGGGACTTTAAAGAACTTTAAAATCAATTCTATAATTTACAGGAAGCCAATGCAAGGAGGCCCAAACAGGAGTGATATGACAGAATCTACTGGATCTAGTTAGTAATCTTGCAGCAGCGTTCTGGACTAACTGTAGGCGGTGTAAAGAGGATTTACTAAGACATGTAAAAAGAGCATTACAATAGTCCAAACGTGAAGAAACAAAGGCATGAATAATAATTTCTAACTGAGTGTAGGAAACCAATGACCTAATTTTGGATATATTCCTAAGGTGGAAAAAACAACTCCGGGTCAGAGATTTGACATGCTGATCAAAACTCATCGATTGATCGAAAATGACACCAAGATTTTTTAGATTAGACCATATGTTAGAGCTTAATGAACCAATGCTATTAACCAACTTAGGAATAAGATTATCAGGTGCTACAATAAGGACTTCAGTTTTATCAGCATTAAGTTGCAAAAAGTTACTAGACATCCAGTCCTTGATTGCAGACAGACAATCATGAATAATTTTTAAATTGTCAACATGGTCAGGCTTAAAAGAGAAAAGTAGCTGTAAATCATCAGCGTAGCAGTGATAGGACACACCTTTAAATTTGCTGATAATAGAACCAAGTGGCAGCATATATAGGGCAAATAAAAGTGGACCCAGAATAGAACCCTGAGGCACCCCACAGGAGCAGAGTCAGATAAATAAGAGCCAACAGCCACAGAAAAGCTCCTACCAGAAAGGTAGGAGAAAAACCAATCCAGAGCTTTTCCAGAAATACCTACCCAATCTCTAAGCCTTTGTAACAAAATAAAATGATCAATAGTATCAAATGCTGCAGTAAGAGCTAATAACACTAAAACAGAGCATTTGAGTCTGATGACATTAAAATATCATTTGACACCCTCAGAAGAGCGGTCTCTGTCGAGTGTTTCTGACGAAAGCCTGACTGAAATTTGTCAAAAATATTATCTTCAATCAGAAAGTCAGTGAGCTGCTTGGCAACAACTTTTTCTAAAAGGTTAGAAATAAAAGGAAGCTTAGAAATTGGCCTGAAGTTTTTAAAAACAGATGGATCAAGGTTGTGGTATATATTACTCATATATTCCATACCTACATATGTTTGAACATGTGAGATGCTTAGTGACTGTATATGTAGGGAACTTCACACCTCTGAAAGGACAAAGGAATCTCACCCACCGTGCTAAGAACAAAGACGTCCCAGGACGCGACGGCGGAGACCGAGGAGTCACCCTCACCCCCCAAGGCAAGGAGAGGAATTCCCATCACCTCCCAAGAAGAGGAGAGGAGATAACAGGACAATGGGGGGATTAAGATAACGAGGGGTATCAGCCTTTGTAATGCCGTCTTTTGATGTGTGCCTGTATTTAACCAGCGAGCTGGCAGAACTCTGTCTCTTTTTACCTTCTGCCACGCTCTGCACCTGATGAGACAAGTTAGGAGAGCTGAATATTAAAACGCTGCTTTTAAACAAAATCGCCTCATTATTTCCAGCTCCTCTACACTGGTGACCTTGACGCGAGTATGGACCGGAGGCGTTCTTCTTCAAGCGACTCATCCGTGGTGACTCAGGCAGACGCCAGCAACTACGCAGACGAGGGAGCGGACGAACAACCGTTCCCTCCGGCAGAAGGAATTGAGAGAGCTCAACCGAGCTCCAGCACCGCCGTGAGAGCCGAGGCAAGGCACCCTTGCCCGGCAGGCACAACAGTGATGGTGTGCACGAACGCCGTCGCTGTCAACCTGCCAGACTTCTGGCGAGAAGACCCCGCCTCTTGGTTTCAGCAGGCTGAAGCCCAATTCATACTGGCGGGCATCACGGCAGACGATACGAAGTTCTATCACATTGTCTCCAAACTCGACTCCGCCACTTCGAAGTGTGTGCGGAGCTTGATCCGGCGACCACCGACCCGGGACAAGTACGAGACACTCAAGGCGTTCATCGTGGCGAACTACGTCCCGTCAGCAGAGGAAAGAGCCGAGAAGATCCTGGCGGTCTGTGGCCACAGAGGGGGTAATCCGAAGACCCTCATGGAGGATTTGCTGCAGCTCAAGGAAGAGGACAATGACAATTTCCTTCTCCAGTTTATTTTCCTCAGCACGCTGCCGCCACACATGAGAGGGACACTCGCCAGCATGAAGTGCAACAGCCACCAAGACTTCCGCACACTGGCCAACGAGGCTTACCGGCTCGTCAACGCCTGCAAGGAGCTGACACCCACAGCGGCATCCGCAGACCTCAAAACCGACGCCCCGAGCCATGGAGAGCCACAACCCACGGAGCAGACCCAGCCCACGGTGACAGCGGCGCGGACCAAACGTAACAAACAGAACGACGTCTGTTATTACCATCACCGCTTCGCTGAGAAAGCCCGCAAATGTGTTCCCCCCCTGCAAATTCACGATGTCGGGAAACGCCAAAGCCGAGGGCCGTTAACAGCAACGGTTCTCAGCGAGAAAAATAAGCTGTTGTACGTGACGGACGGACACACAGGCAAGCAGTTCCTCATCGACACAGGAGCTCAGCTGAGTTTCGTCATGCCCTCCCACGCAGATCGAGCCATGGGTACCCGGGGCAATGGAGCAGTGGCAGCCAACGGCTCTGACATTGACACGTTCGGCGAAAAGAGCCTGCACCTCCTCATCCACGGCCGCAGCTACAGATGGACATTTGTTGTAGCGGCGGTGAGTTTTAACTTGTTAGGCGCAGATTTTTTGTGTGCACACGGGTTATTAGTGGATCTGGCAAATAGGCGCCTGGTTAATGCACTATCTTTTGCTTCTATTCCATGCTCAGCTGGAGTTTCTCCACCACCTGTGCAGGCCAACGTCACCACGGCAGGAGGTAAGTTTGAGCAACTCCTCACCCAATTTCCAGCACTCACAACCCCCAAATTCTCAGCCATTGTAGCTAAACACGGAGTTAAACACTTCATTCCAACAACGGGACCTCCCGTTTTTGCCAAAGCTCGCCGCTTAGACGCGGCCAAGCTCAACATAGCACGTGACGAGTTTGCAACTCTAGAAAAATTGGGCATTGTTAGACGCTCAAAGAGCCCCTGGGCTTCACCACTTCACATGGTTCCGAAATCCGACGGTTCTTGGAGACCGTGCGGAGATTACTGCAGATTAAACAACGCTACAGCGCATGACCGCTACCCAATCCCTCACATTCAAGACTTTTCACTGCACCTAACGGGTGCGCGCATTTTTTCAAAGATAGACTTAGTCCGCGGTTATCACCAGGTCCCAGTCCGAGCTGAAGACGTTCCTAAAACGGCGGTTATAACCCCTTTCGGCCTTTTCGAATTCTTGCGAATGCCTTTCGGCCTCAAAGGTGCGGCCCAAACTTTTCAACGCGTGATGGACGCGGTCCTACGCGACCTCCCCTTTGTCTTTGTCTTTGTCTACCTTGACGACATGCTGGTAGCCAGCTCGTCTGAAGACGAACACGAGCAGCACCTCACTACCGTTTTTCAGAGGCTGGAGGAGCACGGGCTAATAATCAATCCAGCCAAATGCAAATTCGGCGTTTCGCAAATTGACTTTTTGGGACACAAAGTCTCCCCGAAGGGGGCAGTTCCGCTCCCAGACAAAGTTCGTGCGATAGAAGGTTTTCCACGGCCCCACACGGTCAAATCGCTACAGGAATTTTTGGGGATGGTTAATTTTTACAACCGCTTCCTCCTCCACGCAGCTCAGCTCATGCAGCCCCTATATGACGCGCTCAAAAAAAAGAAAGCTTCCAACGCGGTCGAATGGACCCCGGAGCACGAGCGCGCTTTCGAGGAGGTTAAAAACGCCCTAGCTAACGCCACAATGTTAGTTCACCCAGATCCCGCGGCCCGCATCGCACTAACCACAGATGCTTTGGACCTGGCCATAGGGGCAGTTGTAGAACATCTTGTCAGCGGGGTCTGGCAACCTTTAGCATTCTTTAGCAAATCGCTAAACCCAACCGAACGCAAATACAGCACTTTTGACAGAGAGCTGCTGGCGCTTCATTTGTCCATCCGCCACTTCCAGTTTTGGCTAGAAGGGTGGAGTTTCACGGCTTTTGTAGACCATAAGCCGCTCACCTTTGCTATGGCTAAAATTTCAGAACCATGGTCAGGCAGACAACAAAGACAGCTGGCTGCGATTTCAGAGTTCACCACGGACATTCGACACGTAGCAGGCAAACTTAACATAGTAGCGGACTGTCTCTCTCGCGCTGTGGCACCGCCAGAGCGCAAGGAGACAGATTATACTGCCTCAGCAGCGGAACTCTTCACTAACGCAGACACATACGCAGCACCTATCCATGAAGGGATAGATTATGCAGCCATAGCAGAAGAACAAAACAGCGACGCGGACGTGCGCGCACTCTTGTCTGGACCAACAGGGTTAAGGCTGGAGAAAAAAGGGTTTATGCGACGGCGTGCCCCCCCTAATATGCGATATTTCAACCGGCCGACCTCGCCCGTTAGTGCCAGCTACTTGGCGCCGCCGCATTTTTGACGCAATTCACTCCCTCGCGCACCCAGGTGTGTGCGCCTCGGTCAAAATGGTTGCTGAAAAATTTGTGTGGCCAGGCCTGCGCAAAGACGTAAAAGAGTGGGCAAAAACGTGCATTTCTTGTCAACGCGCCAAAATACACAGACACACAAAGGCCCCTCTGGAGCCTTTTCCAATCCCTGCTAGAAGGTTCGACCACATCCATGTCGACCTAGTTGGGCCACTGCCTTCCTCCCAAGGTTTCACACACCTACTAACAATGATAGACCGCACCACGCGCTGGCCAGAGGCAGTTCCTCTAGCGGCAACTACAGCGGAGGAAGTCGCTCGCGTTTTTCTGACAAACTGGGTGGCACGTTTCAGCGTCCCATCGGACATCACGTCCGATAGGGGGCCTCAATTTGTCTCAGAGCTCTGGTCAGCCATGTCCAACAGCTTAGGAGCAACAATTCATCGCACCACCGCTTATCACCCTCAGGCTAATGGGTTATGCGAGCGTTTTCACAGGTCCTTAAAGGCCACCCTCAGAGCCTCACTAACGGACACAAATTGGGTAAATAAACTTCCCTGGGTTTTATTGGGGTTGCGTGCTGCACCTAAAGAGGATCTAGACGCCTCTCCTGCAGAATTAGTCTTTGCCCAGCCCCTCTGACTCCCAGGCGAATTTCTACCAGAGAATCCAGAACCAGTCCCAAGGTTTTTAGGCAGCAACGGACCGGACTCCCTACCCGGTCCAGCTCACCACTCCTTTCCAAGGGTTTTTGTCCCTCAAACTTTAAAAAAAGCTGAGTTTGTTTTTGTTAAGCATGAAGCCCTAAAACCAATGTTACGCCCAGTATTCGATGGCCCTTACAGAGTGCTGGAACATGGTGATAAACACTTTGTGCTTGATTATGGGGACAGAAAAGAAACAGTCAGCATTGACAGACTTAAACCTGCCTTCTTGTTGAAAGACGAACCTGCACAGTTGGCGAGAGCACCTCGGCGAGGTAGACCCCCCAAGGGAAAAGTTTCAGCCCCCAGGCAGGGAACAGATAATCTCTCTCCTTCCCACACTGCAGATCCCTCACAAGAAGGTCCCAGCAGGACGCCTAAACCAACCTACAGCAGTTTTGGGAGAAGAATTAAACCCAAGCTGCACAGGGACTGATACCAGCCACTTCACAATTATTCTCTAATTGTGCTGCAACAGTTTAGGACTGACTTATGATTTTACTATACTGTTATGATTACCACTGAACTATCTTAGAAGCATGGCTGCTAGAAAGTTCTTCTGTGGCAATAGCTGTAACATGTAGTATGTCGTAGTAACTGTTCTAGACTGTGAATCTTTCTGTTGTCCTTTCCTAGTTGTTTGGGGGGGCTGTGGTATATATTACTCATATATTCCATACCTACATATGTTTGAACATGTGAGATGCTTAGTGACTGTATATGTAGGGAACTTCACACCTCTGAAAGGACAAAGGAATCTCACCCACCGTGCTAAGAACAAAGACGTCCCAGGACGCGACGGCGGAGACCGAGGAGTCACCCTCACCCCCCAAGGCGAGGAGAGGAATTCCCATCACCTCCCAAGAAGAGGAGAGGAGATAACAGGACAATGGGGGGATTAAGATAACGAGGGATATCAGCCTTTGTAATGCCGTCTTTTGATGTGTGCCTGTATTTAACCAGCGAGCTGGCAGAACTCTGTCTCTTTTTACCTTCTGCCACGCTCTGCACCTGATGAGACAAGTTAGGAGAGCTGAATATTAAAACGCTGCTTTTAAACAAAATCGCCTCATTATTTCCAGCTCCTCTACAAAGGTTAGGTTTTTTTAAAAGTGGCTGCACAACTACATGTTTAAAATACGAGGGTACACAACCAGATTCAAGTGAACTATTAATAATATAAACCAAAGACGTACCCACTGAGCCAATTACCTCTTTTAACACTGAGGAAGGCAAAATATCTAAAATGCAGGAGGAGGATTTCATGGAACTCACCAACACTAACAAATCCTCAAAAGAAATTGGGGTAAAATCATTTAAAAAGGCCTGTCTGTTAGGACAATCAAGGATTAGGGGAAAGGAATGAGTAAAACCAGCCCTGACAGCAGTGACCTTGTCAACAAAAAAGGAAAGAAACTTGTTACAGTCATTGCATGAATAAACAGGGGGAGCAGAACTATCAGGGTTAACTATACTGTCTATTGTACTGAAGATGATCTTTGAATTGTTACTATTGGAGGAGATGATGTTGGAAAAATAAGAAGTTCTTGCCATTTTTATCATATTGTTAAATTCAATTAACAGTTCCTTAAGGTACAATCGATGCACCTCAAGTTTAGTGGACTTCCACAGTCTTTCCACCCTCCGACATTTACGTCTAAAACAACAGAGATCATTATTTAACCAGGGGGGTGAATTAACAGCACGGACAGTCCTGGTTTTAAAGGGAGCAACTACATCTAAGATGCTTGAACAGTGTGAGTTAAAAGAGCAGACCAAGCTCTCAGTGTCGTCATCAGAGGATAAAACCACACTGCTGTCAAAGGCAGCAGAAAATTTCACAGCTGACAAATGGTCAATGACACGAGAGCATTTTACCCGCTTGCCAGTGTAACAGACTGATTTAACTGATAAATTAAAAAGAACACAAAAATGGTCTGACACAAGAAACTCCTTAGTCTGGACATTATTCACATTAAGACCGAGTGTAAAAACAAGATCAAGTGTATTTCCTTTTATATGCGTAGGACCAGATAGACACAAAACAAAATTAAATGACTCAATAATACCCAAGAAATTCACAGCAAAACTGTCATTGGGATCATTAATATGCATATTAAAATCTCCAAGTAATAAAATCCGCTCAAATTTAATAATAGAAGTTAAAAAAAATCACTAAACTCAGATAAAAAGGAGCCATTAACTCCTGGAGGGCTGTAAATTAAAACACAATAAAATGGGTTTGAGGAGCCAATTTTTAAAATCATCAGTTCAAATGATGAAAAAGTTCTATGGCTCACCGTCCGTGTAACGAAGTGACGCCGGTTCACGATGGCCAGACCACCGCCGCGGCCTGTCAATCTCGGAGCACAGGAGAAGGTACAATCTGGTGGACAAAGTTCAATTAAGGAGGTAAATTCCTCACTTTTCTGCCAGGTCTCAACAAGAAATAAAAAGTCCAGCCCTGTAGTAATAAATAAATCGTTCAAAAAGAATGATTTATTTGCGATGGAACGTGCGTTAAGCAACGCCAGCTAGATGGGCTCTGTAACAGCAGCAGTCCCGCCAGGAACGGGAGTCGGTGAAAGCTGACGTAGGCACCAGCTACCTGCAGGGGATTTGCTGGCTCGGAGCAGGAAGAAGGCCGGTTGGCACTGTAGAGCAGGAAAAACGGGCCGGAGAAATGATGGCCTCACTCCGGGCACACCCGAGGACCAGGATCCAGGAAAGAGGCCAGCTGCAGAATTAGGAGAAGATGAGGCATAGTGAGTGAGATGGCGAAGCCGAGCAAGCCTTCTGGATTTCACCGCGGCACCTGCACATCTTCCCCGAGGTTTGGATCGCTTTCTGCCGGTATAACCACAGCGGGGATCCCAGGTACCAACGGGAAGTTGAAAACGCAGAGACCGATGGAAGAATCTTCCCTCCTGATTATGACAGCCAAACCCCACTATGGAAGATCGAATATCCAGCAGCACTTGGCGATCATAAACAATGGCTGATTGCACATGATCCAGACACAATAACACAATCAGTTTGTTTCAGCTTGTAATCATTTATTAGTCTGCAGTTGATTTTGTTTATTCTTTATATTTGTACTGTGGTGTCTTTCTCGGGGTTGACAGCTGTCAGGCAGCATTTCCAGCTTTGCTCTCCATGTGGGCGTCGCCCTGTCAGCTGTCAAGTCCTGCCGTTCCTCTCTCATCCCAACCAGCTGATCCCAATCACTATTTGTTTTTCCCTTTTTGTCCGCTCAGGTGAACCCACACCTGTTATCGCTTATGTTGCATATTCCGTTCCTATTTAAGGACTGCTTTTTCTTTTCATGACTGCTGCTGTCTTGATGGATATAGCCCTCTCATCTTCACCAGAGCCCTGCTCTGCACTGGTGAGCTCAAACTAAGTTTTTTCTCCCATTTGTATTTTGTGTTAAGAGCACCTTGTTGAACTTTGTTTGTTGTTTTTTTGCAATAAATATCTCAAGCTCACAGTCCAGCATGTGGGTCTCGTATCTCTGTCCTGAAGGGCATTTATGAGAGGATACTAGGACTGCACCAACCACCATGCCTGCTGCAGGGGCCCTGCAGCAGAGTAGGAGCTGGACCTCCGAAAGACCACACCTGAAACATCTGGATCGACGGAGTCCTGGACGGCGGTGGAGCTTGAGCTCAGGCAAGTACTCTCCGTTTTTCTTGAATCTATTTTGGAGAAATCTTGTCTGGCTCTTGGTAAGGACAGGCAGGTGCAGCCGTCAGCTGCACCTGAGCTCACCTCGCCTGCACCTGAGCTCACCTTGCCGAGCTCCACCGCTGCCAGTGACCCTGACCCTATTTCTCTGCCTGTTTTGTCTGAGATTTCTCCCAAGGTCACAGAAGATATTCCACCCTTGCCAGATGTCTTGGTGGGTCCAGGCTCACTGCCCTAGATCATCATGAGTCCAGCTCCCCCCGCTGAGGTCGTTGAGGACGCTCCATCATAGTCAGGACCTCCATGGGTGCAGCTTCAGCCCAGTTCGGGTCCTCCGTGGGTGCTGCTCACCCTCTGGCTGAGGTTGTCGGGGGTGCTTTGTCCCATCCGGGACCTCCGTGGGTGTGGCATTGGCCCAGTCTGGGTCCACTGAGGGTGCTGCTTCCCTTCCAGTGGAGGTCATCAGGGGTGCCTTGTCCCAGCCCAGTGCCTTCGAGGGTGCAGCATTGGCCCAGATCGAGCCCACCGAGGGTGCAGCTTTGCTCCAGCCCGGAGCTGCCGCGGGTGCAGCTTTGCTGCAGCTCGGAGCCACTGTGAGTGCTGCATCGCTCTAGCCCAGGGCCTCCGCAGGTGCTACCATGTCCTAGTCTGGGACCACCGAGGGTGCTGCTGGCCAGTTCAAGGGCGTTGTGATTCCCTCTCCTTCGCCAGACACCTTTGTGGTTCCCCCTCTTCTTTCAGATGCTGTCCTGGTCCCCTCTCTTCTGCCAGACACCGTCGTGGTTCCGCCTTCTGTGCTAGACACCATCATGGTTCTCCCTCCTGTGCCCGACGCCGTCATGGTTCTCCCTCTTGTACCGGATGCCGTCGTGATTCCCCCTCCAGTGCCTGACGTTGTGCTGATTTCTCCAACTCCTCTTGCTGGGCAACCAACCCCTGGGCCACCCTTGCTGTTCGGGTGGCTGAAGAACCCTGGTCGACTGCCTGACAGACTGGGCCATTGGGTTGTGTGGCCCATGCTGTCCGGCAGGCTGCGCAAATCGGACCACCTTGTCGTCTGCCAGGCCTGGGACTTTGGTCGCCCTCCTGAACTGTCTAACTCTTTTGTCGGGGGGGGGGGGGGGTAATCATTGAATTTGACTGCAGTAGAGTCAGCACCCAAACTGCACCCCTTGGAGGCCAAACCTGGGAGGATATCACCCACATCGCCAAAGTCCTGGATGGCGGTGGAGCTTGAGCTAAGGCAAGTGCTCTCTTTTGTCTTTCTTCCTTCCTTTATAGAGCATTTTTGCCTAGCTCCAGGTGAGGAGGGCCAGCTGCAGCCACACGCTGCACCTGAGCTCGCCTTGCCGGGCTCTGCAGCTGCTGGTGACCCTGACCTCTCCTCCTCTGTGTCTGAGTCCTTCTCTAGGGTCATCGGAGAGAGGTCCACGTTGCCAGATGAGACGGGGATCCCAGGCTCACCCCAGGAAGTTATCGTCACCACTGCCAGCCCCGCTGTGGCCCCTGTAGATTCAGCTCCTCATCTGCCTAGTTACCCGGGGAGGCCCATAATTGACCGCCTTCTGGCCTGGATTCTCGTGCGGGCCTGCTGGCCCAGGGTCGGGACAACGTGGAGGTCAGCAGTGGCTCAGCCAGGTCCCATCGTGGGTGCAGTAAGGGTCCTCCCGGGCTCCAGCATGGGTGCAACCATGGCTGGTCGGGGTCCATCAAGAGTGCAGCCGTACTGCAGTCCCAAGCCAGGACCATCGAGGGACCAGCCGGCCAGCTTGGGGACACTGAGGTCCCTTCCTCCCTTCCAGAGGTCCTCGGGTTGTCCCTTCCTCGTCAGCCAGGCTCCGCCGTGACCCGCCTGGCCCTGCCGCCGGGAACCGCAGGGGGTCCCTTTCTTCAGTTCAGCCACCCACCTTTCAGTCTTTCGGTGGGCAGGCCGCTGCCTCGTCATTCCCCCCTGGCCTGGTGGCTCAACTTTGCGGGCCGGCCGCCTAAAGGACTTGGTTTCTGGACCAAGTGGTCTCTTTCTTCTGGCAGGTTGAATGACGCTGTTCAGCAGGCTGCCTGCTGGCCCTGGGACTTGGATCGGCCGCCTGAACTTACGGCCACCCATTGGGCCTTGGAGTCTGGCCAGCCCCCCGAACTGAGAGACTCTTGGGAGGGGTGGGTTAGCTTGTCTTGGGGTTGGGTAGTGTTGTTGTGTGGTATTGTGGTGATTATCCTCAGTCGATTTATCCCCCCTAACCTGTTTTCGCCCACCTCCCACCCTGGGTTGTTGTTTGGGCCTTTTGAGTGGTAGTGGGGGGGGGGGGTGTAGGTTGTCTTTTTTGATGGTATGGTGGGTGTCTGGTTTCCACCCCTGGAGGGGGGGACACTGTCATGTCCGTGGTAGCCACCCCGTCCATGACTTGTGGCTGTTGGGTTTAATTATTACTTATTAATTCCCGCTGACGGCTTGAGCCTTGCTCTCCGTCAGTCCCACAGCCATGTCTCCTCCTCCTACAGGTATTCACCAGTTTTCTGTTCACCACACGCATATGCACACGCACACAAACATGCGCACACATGAACACGCGCACATACACACATGGTTCAATCAGTCATGCTCCTGCCACTTCACAGCTGTGTCCACTTGCTCCCATTTTGCAATTATTTGCATAGTTAGGTGCGATCAGTTGTTGCGACAGCTTCAATTGTCAACACTGGACTTCCCAGTTCGCGACAGTTGTCTCTTTTCCTGGACTGATTAGTGTTGTTCCTCAGAGCCTTTCTGCTTCAACATTTATGTAAGTCCTCCCTTATTTATACCTTCCCTCTCCGCTCCTACCCTGTCTGGAGCTTGTTTGGCACTCAACATTAGCAATGCAGCTGGAGCTGGTCAGCTCATTGATGTTACAGTGACTGTTGTTTGGGCTCTGTGCACATTTACCTTTTGTCAATAAAACACATTACTTACTGCACTTTGGGCTCGCTGCTAATTCATATGTTCGCTGTGAAAATATGCAGTGAACATGACAGAAGCAACTATTGCATTAAGTGCCAAAAAGGACAAAGATCCAACACAGTTCTCCTCCTACAGACCAATTTCTTAATTGAATGTAAATATTAAAATTCTCGCTAAAATTATGGCTCATAGATTAGAGAATGTTCTGCCACTGGTCATATCCACAGATCAAAATGGCTTTATTGAGAACCGTCATTCCTATTTTAGCACACACCATTTTTTCAGTATTTTGTACTCCCCTGGCCCCACAGTTCCTGAATGTGTTCTTTCTCTAGATATTGAGAAAGCTGCTGATTGGGTGGAGTGGACAAACCTTTAAGCAGTTGTAAAAAAAATTGATTTTGGACCAAATTTTGTCTCATGGATAAAACTATTATAATCAAGCCCCATCGCTTCGGTACTCACTAATTCGCAATTATCCCGTCCATTTACCCTCTACAGGGGAACTCACTAGGGATTCCCCTTAAGTCCTTTACTTTTTGACCTTGCTATAGAGCCACTGTCAGCTGCTCTCCATGGCTGTAAAGCGGTTCCAGGGATATGGAGGGGAGTAGAATATAAGGTGGTTTTACAGTGGAGCAAAAAAGTATTTAGTCAGCCACCAATTGTGCAAGTTCTCCCACTTAAAAGATGAGAGAGGTCTCCAATTTTCATCATAGGTATACCTCAACTATGAGCGACAAAATGAAAAAAAAAAAAAAATCCAGAAAATCACATTGAAGGATTTTTAATGAATTAATTGGTAAATTCCTCGGTAAAATAAGTATTTGTTCAATAACAAAAGTTCATCTCAATACTTTGTTATATACCCTTTGTTGGCAATGACAGAGGTCCAACGTTTTCTGTAAGTCTTCACAAGGTTTTCACACACTGTTGCTGGTATTTTGGCCCATTCTTCCATGCAGATCTCCTCTAGAGCAGTGATGTTTTGGGGCTGTCGCTGCGCAACACAGACTTTCAACTCCCTCCAAAGATTTTCTATGGGGTTGAGATCTGGAGACTGGCTAGGCCACTCCAGGACCTTGAAATGCTTCTTACAAAGCCACTCCTTCGTTCCCCGGGCAGTGTGTTTGGGATCATTGTCTGAAAGACCCAGCCACGTTTCATCTTCAATGCCCTTGCTGAGGGAAGGAGGTTTTCACTCAAAATCTCACGATACATGGCCCCATTCATTCTTTCCTTTACACGGATCAGTAGTCCTGGTCCCTTTGCAGAAAAACAGCCCCAAAGCATGATGTTTCCACCCCCATGCTTCACAGTAGGTATGGTGTTCTTTCTCCTCCAAACATGACAAGTTGAGTTTTTACAATAAAGTTCTATTTTGGTTTCATCTGACCATATGACATTCTCCCAATCCTCTTCTGGATCATCCAAATGCTCTCTAGCAAACTTCAGACAGGCCTGGACATGTACTGGCTTAAGCAGGGGGACACGTCTGGCACTGCAGGATTTGAGTCCTTGGCGGCGTAGTGTGTTACTGATGGTAACCTTTGTTACTTTGGTCCCAGCTCTCTGCAGGTCATTCACTAGGTTCCCCTGTGTGGTTCTGGGATTTTTGCTCACCGTTCTCGTGATCATTTTGACCTCACGGGGTGAGATCTTGCATGGAGCCCCAGATCGAGGGAGATTATCAGTGGTCTTGTATGTCTTCCATTTTCTAATAATTGCTCCAACAGTTGATTTCTTCACACCAAGCTGCTTACCTATTGCAGATTCAGTCTTCCCAGCCTGGTGCAGGTCTACAATTTTGTTTCTGGTATCCTTTGACAGCTCTTTGGTCTTGGCCATAGTGGAGTTTGGAGTCTGACTGTTTGAGGTTGTGGACAGGTGTCTTTTATACTGATAACGAGTTCAAACAGGTGCCATTAATACAGGTAACAAGTGGAGGACAGAGGAGCCTCTTAAAGAAGAAGTTACAGGTCTGTGAGAGCCAGAAATCTTGCTTGTTTGTAGGTGACCAAATACTTATTTTACCAAGGAATTTACCAATTAATTCATTAAAAATCGTTCAGTGTGATTTTCTGGATTTTTTTTTCTCATTTTTTCTCTCATAGTTGAGGTATACCTATGATGAAAATTGGAGACCTCTCTCATCTTTTAAGTGGGAGAACTTGCACAATTGGTGGCTGACTAAATACTTTTTTGCCCCACTGTGTCTGCAGACGACCTTTTACTTTTTCTGTCAAAGCCCAGTGTCTCCATGCCTCATGCACTATCCCTATTGAGCATATTTAGCCAGTTCTCGGGATATAGGCTAAATTAAAGCAAAACCGAACTCTTTCCAGTGAACAAACCAGCCCTGAAAACACAATACACCAATTTCCCCTTTAAAGTTGTGAAAGAACATTTTACCTGCCTTGGTATTAAAGTCACAAGAAAGCACAAGGACCTTTTTTGAGAAAACTTTCTTACTTTGTTAAACAAAGCTAGATATTGTCTGGCACAGTGGTCACCCTTATCAGCTTCCCTAGTGGGCCGAATTAACTCTATTAGGATGAATATTCTCCCTAAATTTTTGTATCCTTTTCAAACTGTACCAATCTTTATACCAAAATCCTTTAATGAGTCATTAGATTTAGTAATTTCATCTTGTATCTGGAAAGGCAAACATCCTTGTCTGAATAAAGCCCACCTTCAAAAATCCAAAAATAAGGGAAGCCTGGCAATGCCAAACTTCCATTTTCATGACTGGGCTGCTAGTTTGTGGTGTCTAGCTTTTTGGTTTCACGCTCATAACCAAGCCAGTTACCCACTCTGGCTGAAGATGGAGCTGAACTCTACAGAGAACTTTTCTATCCCTGCACTGCTCGGGTCCTCACTCCCTTTACCCCCAAACATCTCAGTTTCTAACTCAGTTGTTAAACACACTGTGAGAGTGTGGAGACAGTTTAGGAGACACTTTGGTTTTCTTAACTTTTCGGTACTCAGCCCTACCCTTAATAATTTTTTATTTATCTTTTGTTCATATGAAAGAATGAATGAATGAATGAATGAATCTTTATTTATTTTGGATAGATTAAAAGTACAGGTTAAAAGAAACTGAATAATATAACAAAGGGGGAAAGAAAATCCAACAAGGTCAAATTAGACAATAACTCCTCTGATTATACAGTTCAACATAAGTTATCCGAAATGGGTGATGGCTGAAGCCGCAGCTTCTATTGCCCACCCATATTCCATCCAAGAATTCAAAAGAAAAACAAAACAAGAGCGATTACAATTCAGAACAAAGCTAAGACAAAATGTGACAAAAAAACTAAGCTACAACACAACACAGACTGGATATGACAATCCTTATGTGATTTTACATGTCATCTTGTAAATATGTTTGGAGTATTTCTTCCTTTAGTTTTTGTTTAAATTGTCCAAGCGTTGTACATGATTTTAATTCAGGTCCAAAATTGTTCCATAATCTGACTCCTTGCACTGAAACACAGTGTTGCTTGGTGGTTGTTCTCACTGAAGGTTTTTGAAATATACATGTTCCTCTGAAATTATATTGTTTCTCCCTTATTTGGAACAACTTTTGGATATTTGTGGGCAGTGATAGATTCTTCACTTTAAACATTATTGTTGCAGTTTTAAAGTCAACCAGATCTTTCAACTTGAGAGCTTTTAGTTTAAGAAAAAGTGGGTTTGTTGGTTCCCTGTAAGCAGCTTTGTTTATTATTCTAATAGCTCTCTTCTGAAGCATAAAGACTGGATATATGTTTGTTTTATATGTATTTCCCCATACTTCAGTACAATATGTCATGTATGGGAGTATTAATGAATGATACAAGGTCTATAGTGTGGGTTGATTCAGCAAATATTTCACTCTGTGTAGTATTGCAATTGATTTGGATATTTTACCTTTAATATAATTAATATGTGACTTCCAACACAGTTTATTATCAATTATTACTCCAAGAAATTTAGTTTCAGATACCCTTTCAATGTCTACACCATTTACACTGAGTTTAGATACTGAGTTGTTGTGATGGTTGTTAAAGACTATAAATTTTGTCTGACTTAAATTGAGCATTAATTTGTTTGAATCAAACCACAGTTTAAGCTTTTCTAATTCCTTTCCGAATGTATCCAGAAGTTGTTCCAAATTGCTTCCACTGCATAATAAATTAGTGCCATCGGCAAACAATATTAAATCCATTTTTTCTGAAACTTTACAACAAAAAATAAAATAGAAAGATGTCTTTACCTTCTTTACATGTTTCAACTGCACTGCAGCCTTCATCAGAAGAGTCAGCTGATTGCTGCCAGGTGACATTTATCAGCTGATTTTCGTAGGCGGGGCCAGCTCAGCAGATCTGTCGGATCAGCCGAGCCGGCCCCGCCTCCCGCTGTCAGATGGTCTCTGGAGAATGTGGTCCCAGGTGTGGGAAAGCATAAAGGCCCCCTCATCTCGGTTCATGGTGTCTTTTCCCCGCTTCCTGATCTCTATGGCCTCCTTGATCCAGCGTTTGTGTCTGTTGCTCTCCAATCCAATAATTTTTGTGTTGTCCCAGTCCATGGGACAACACAATTTGCAGTGATCCATTTGCAGTGATCTGATATTGCTGATTTTAATGTTTCTTGTTCTGCCTTTTCTTTTTGTGATCTTGTGAGTCGTCCTTGTGTTTCCTTCTCACATTCCTTCTGGTGTTCATTTTTTCTTGTGGTGAATGATCTTCCAGTTTCTCCAATGGGAGGAGCAACATGGCAGCCGGGATGGTCACACTTTTTCAGTGCTGAGACAAAGTTGCTGATTTTGCCATTAAAATAACTAACCAACAGCAATCGGCATTTGTGACGCACACGCATGGGTTGAATTTCCACCTTCGTTGAAATACCCCTTTATTCGCCTTTCATCGGGCTCTGTGAGTAAACTGATTAGCGTTTCTTTTTGTGGTTTGCTGCTATGCTTTACCCAAAGTGTTTGCTAAGCTAACGCTAGTCGTAGCACCTAACACCGACACGAAGCAACTCTGTCCCCGGTGATTGGGGCTCGCCGGAGGAACTAACCGAGGCAACAGTTGGACGGGAGCCGGATCGGAGTTCGGGTGCAGCGGTGGTGGGAGACAGGGACCAGTGGAGGACCACCGGGGCCCCAGCCAGACAATAGCCTAAGTCGAAGCCCAGTTACAGCGGCAGGGCTCAGCGGAGGAACTACTGAGGCAGACGGCGGTAGGTGGTGGGGCTCAGCGGAGGATCTACCGGGACCCCAGCCGGACAGAAGCAGGATCGGAGCTCGGCTACAGCGGGGGTGTGCGGCGGGACTCGGTGGAGGAGCTGCCGGTACCCCGGCTGGACAGGAGCTCGGTTACGGTGGCGGTAAGCAGCGGAGGGGGCTAGCTGAGGCCCAGCTGGATTCGAGGTCGGTTAGATCGGATACCAGCGACACCAGCAGAGGTTGTTTTACTATCCACAGGTCAGTAAAAATGCCACCAAAGAAGGAGGAAATGGAAGAGATCAAAAAATCTCTGAACTTCTTGTCAGAAGAAGTGACCAAAATGGTTAGCCAGCAGGCCAAAATATTAGGCCTAATGGAAGAAGTCCAAGAATTAAAATTAACAATTCAGGAAAAAGACAAAAAAATTACGGACTTGGAGCGACGCGTCGAGGATCTTGAACAATGTTCTCGTATGGATGATCTAATTATAAGTGGACTAGACATCAAATATCAATCATACGCTCATGCTACAACAGGACTGAGAGGTGAGGAGGCTCACGCAAGTGAATCAGTCTCCCTGGAAAACCAGGTGCTTCAGTTCCTTGATAGTAGAGATATAAAGGTCGAAGCAAATGCAATTTCAGCCTGTTATGCTTTACCCAGAAACGATAATAAAACAAAGAAATCAATTGTGATGTGCTTTGTGAACAGAAGGGTAAAGAATGACATACTGAGGCAGGCCAGAAAGCTACGGGGAACAGAAGTTTACCTAAATGAACACCTAACAAAAACTAATGCTGAAATAGCATGGCAAGCATCCATCTATCCATCCATCCATCCATCTTCTACCGCTTAATCCTTTCGGGTCGCGGGGGGGCTGGAGCCTATCCCAGCATCCTTGGGCGAGAGGCAGGGTACACCCTGGACAGATCGCCAGCCCATCGCAGGGCCAACACAGAGAGACAGACAACCATTCACTCTCACATCCATACCAAAGGACAATTTAGAATCCCCAGTTTTGATGCCAATTAACCTAACTTGCATGTTTTTGGCATGTGGGAGGAAACCGGAGTGCCCGGAGTAAACCCACGCAGACACGGGGAGAACATGCAAACTCCACACAGAAGGGTCACCGATGGTCTGGGGTGGGATCGAACCCACGATGGTCAAGGGTGGAATCGATCCTATGACCTTTTTGCTGTGCTGCCACTGTGCTAACCACTGCGCCACCGTGCTGCCCAGCATGGCAAGCACGGATGCTGAAAAGACAAAATAAGATCAGAATCAGAATCAGAATGAGATTTATTGCCATTGTTCATGTAGTACACAAACTAGGAATTTGTCTCAGTGCAATGCTGCAACATTAAACATGGAGTAGCACTAAAGATAAAAATAAAAAAACTATGCATGCAATAAAAGCTAGACTATGAATGATTAATACTAATCTATGCAATTTTTAAATATATTAACAAGCAGCAGATATTGTGGAGTTCCACATAGTGCAGTCGGTAGTGCAAAAAGAAAACAGTGATAATTGTCATGAGTCTGGTTGAGCTGCTGTACATGGTGCACGAGAGTCTAATAAGTCACTTAGTGTTCAGCAGTCTGATGGCAGAGGGGAAGAAGCTGTTCATGTAGCGGGAGGTTTTAGTCTGAATGGACCGAAGTCTTCTGCCTGAGGGGAGGGGGGCAAACAGTGCGTGTCCAGGGTGTGAAGGGTCGGCTATGATCCGACCTGCACGCCTCCGAGTCCTGGAGATGTACAGGTCCTGGAGGGATGGGAGCTTGCAGCCGATCACCTTCTCAGCAGCGCACACAACGCGCTGCAGCCTTAGTCTGTCCCTGGCGGTGGCTCCTGCGTACCACACGGTGATGGAGGTGGTGAGGATGGACTCGATGATGGCTGTGTAGAACTGCACCAACATCTTGGTGGGTAGCTTGAGCTTCCTCAGCTGCCGCAGGAAGAACATCCTCTGCTGGGCCTTTTTGATGAGGGAGCTGATGGTCGGCTCCCACTTGAGGTCCCGGGTGATGGTGGTGCCCAGGAAGCGGAAGGAATCCGCAGTGGTGATGGGAGAGCCTGTGAGGGTGAGGGGGGGCAGAGGGGCTGTGACTTTTCTGAAGTCCACGATCATCTCCACTGTCTTCAGAGCGTTCAGCTGCAGGTTGTTGTGGCTGCACCAGGACGCCAGCTGGGCCACCTCTCTCCTGTAGATGGACTCGTCGCCGTTGGATGTGAGCCCGATGAGGGTGGTGTCGTCCGCAAACTTGATCAGCTTGACAGACTGGTGGCTGGAGGTGCAGGAGTTGGTGTACAGGGAGAAGAGCAGGGGGGAAAGTACACAGCCCTAGGGTGATCCGGTGCTGATGCTAACAGAGTCTGAGACAGTCTTTCCCAGCCGCACATGCTGCCTCCGGTCCATCAGGAAGTCGGTGATCCACCTGCAGAGGGAGTCAGGCACGTTGAGCAGGGACAGCTTGTCCTGGAGCAGAATGGGACGGATGGTATTGAATGCAGAGCTGAAGTCCACAAACAGGATCCTGGCGTAGGTTCCTGGGGAGTCCAGGTGCTGCAGGATGGAGTGGAGGGCCAGGTTGACTGCGTCGTCCACAGACCTGTTGGCTCGGTAGGCAAACTGCAGCGGGTCCAGGAGGGGAGTGGTGATGGACTTGAGGTGGGGCAGGACCAGGCGCTCAAAGGACTTCATGACTACAGAGGTGAGCGCTACAGGTCTGTAGTCGTTACGTCCAGTGATCCGTGGCTTCTTGGGGACAGGGACGATGATAGAGGTTTTGAGGCAGGCCGGCATGTGGCATAACTTCAGGGAGGTGTTAAAAATGTCTGTGAAGACAGGAGTCAGCTCCTCCACACAGTGTCTCAGGGTGGAGGGAGACACGCCGTCTAGACCGGGGGCCTTGCGTGGGTTCAGTCTGGAGAACTGTCTGTGCACGTCCTGCTCACTGATGGCAAGGGCAGGGGGGGAGGAGGGGGGGCCGCCTTTGATGAAGTGGGGACCATGGAGGCAGTGGCGCTGGGGGGAGGGGGAGAGATGGACACAGCTGACGAGGTATCAAAACGGGCATAGTGTTGGGACAGTCTTTGACAAAGGGCTTTGTCATCCTGTCCCTTAGAAGCCTGAGGCCGGTAGTTGGTGATTTGCCTCAGTCCTCTCCACACAGAAGCAGTCATTAGCAGTGAACTGCTGCTGGAGTCTCTCAGAATACACAGATTTAGCTCTCCTAGGCTCTCTGCTAAACCGGTATTTGACCTCCCTGTAGCAGTCCCTGTCTCCACTTTTCAACGCTGCTTCCTTCTCCTTCCTGATCTGTCTGAGCTTAGCTGTGAACCAGGGCTTGTCATTAGAGTAACTCACCCCGGTGCGCGATGGAAGAATGCTCTCTCACAAAAGTGGATATATGAGTTCATAGTGTCCGTGTACTCATCCAGATCATGCGTGGCTCCTTTAAACATGTCTCAGTCAGTTATTTCCAAGCACTTGCGCAGCTCCTCCCCAGCTTCACTGGTCCATTTCCTCGTAGTGCTCACAACAGGTTGCACGGTGGCGCAGTGGTTAGCACTGCGGCAGCACAGTTTACCCTTGGCCGGGGGATTGTGGGGATCGTGGGATCGTGGGTTCGTTCCCAGCCCCCGACCAACAGTGATCTGTGTGGAGTTTGCATGTTCTCCCCGTGTTGCATGGGTTTACTCCGGGATTTCTCCGGTTTCCTCCCACATGCCAAAAACATGCATGTTAGGTTAATTGGCTGTTCTAAATTGTCCCTAGATATCTGTTTCCTATAGGCCCTTAGAATAGAGGGTTAGTATTAATGAAAGCGCTTTGAGTGGTCTTTGTGACTAGAAAAGCGCTATATAAATGCAGGTTAGTTAGTTAGTTAGTTAGTTTTGTGAGCTTCAGTCTCTGTCTGTATGTGGGAATCAGGTGGACCATCACGTGATCAGATAGTCCGAGCGCAGCGCGGGGAACAGCGCGATACGCGTCCTTAACTGTAGTGTAACAGTGATCCAGTGTGTTCTTTCCTCTGGTGGGGCATTTAATAAACTGTTTGTATCGGGGGAGTTCGTGGCTCAGGTTGCTCTGTTTAAAGTCGCCAACAACAATAACCAGAGAGTCCGGGAAAGTCCGCTCCGCTTGCTGAATGTGATCCGCGAGCACGCGCTGAGCCTCGCACACGTCCGCGTCGGGCGGGACGTAAACAGCGGCCAGGATGAATGAAGCGAACTCACGCGGGGAATAAAATGGCTTGCAGTTGATGAATAAATATTCCAGAGCGGGAGAACAGTGTTGGGAGATCACAGTCACATCGGAGCACCAGTTGCTGTTGATGTAGAAGCAGACTCCTCTACCTGTGGTCTTGCCAGAGAGCCCCGTGTCGCAGTCTGCACGAAACAGCTGAAATCCCTCGAGGAGGAGCGCGCTGTCCAGTGTCTTTTCCTTGAGCCAGGTCTCAGTGAAGCAGAGGGCACACGAGGTGGAGAGGTCCTTAAATCGCATCAGCAGTCTCAATTCATCTACCTTGTTATAAAGAGAGTTAATGTTGGATAGAAAGATTCCAGGCAAAGCCGTGCGCGTGTCTCTCCTGCGAAGCCGCACGAGGGCACCCGCCCGTCTTCCTCTCTTTCGCCGTCTCACTTTTTGGGCTAAAAAGTGAACCAGATCGGCGGCAGGATCCAAAAAAACTGGGAGTAGGTCCGTGGGAGTGAAAGCCCTGATATTTAGTAGCTCTTCACGGGTGTAAGAGAAGGCAGACACACAATTGACGAACAAAAACAAACAAAAAAAAGCGAAGCGAAGCACCATGGCGACCACTGTGGGCGCCATCTTGGATCATCTACAGATACAGGCAACATGGACAAGAAATTGTAGAGTTTGGATCAAACTAAATGGAACACCTGAGGAAGCAAAGAGCATAATGATCAGAGATGTTACTGACTTAAATAAATACAGATGAACACTGATTAAGAAAATTAAGAGACAATGATAATCCATATCCACACACACGGCAAGAATAGTTCTTTTGACATACCATGTCAATGTACTTTAAAAAAAAATAAAACAAACAAAAAACTTATGACTGACTTGAGTAGACACCAATTATCCCCAGTTGGAGGAAGTCATTTGACACAGAGTGAGGAAATTCAAACTCTGAAAATATGCCATTATGCTGAACATAAACTATAAGAGATGGAGAACGATATTGATCCTGATAACCACTTTTTCAATAATATTCATAACCATTGTGAATATTACACTGAAAAGCAATTCAAAAGTCAAGTGCAACTAGATGGTAAACTATCAATAATGCACTTCAACAGCAGAAGTCTTAACAAAAACTTTCCACAGATTCAGGACTATTTAAAACAGCTAGACAGAAAATTTACAGCTATCGCAGTCTCTGAAACTTGGCTTAATGAAGAGCAGGCTCCTCTGATGGCAATAGAGGGATATCAGATGTTTCATATTAACAGATCTCAAAAAAAGGGTGGTGGTGTTGCACTGTATATTGATGACCTGTATAGGTGTAAGCTTGTAAATGGAATGTCCTCAGCACTACCAGGGATCTTGGAATGTGTTACTGTTGAGATTGACCAAGATAAAACAAAAAATCTAATTATAAGTTGTATATATAGAACGCCGGGAACTTGCATTGAGACATTCAGAGATAAATTAGTCGAGCTGTACAATAATATTACTAGTAAGAAAATGGTAGTAATTTGTGGAGATTTCAATACTGATTTACTGAATCCACATCAACAAAATGTAGTTACAGAGTTCATGAACTCTATGTACAGCATGAGTCTATATCCCACAATAACACATCCCAGTAGAATCACAGTTCACTCTGTTACACTTATTGACAACCTGTTTGTCAAAATTATTGATAAGAAAATAGAAAATGGATTATTGATAAATGATATAAGTGACCATTTGCCAACCTTTGCACTTATCCATGGCCACACGGGGGCCAACACAGAAAAAATTTTAAAATCTTTCAGATACAAATCACCAAATGCAATCAGTTCTTTTAAAGAGGACTTGCTGAAGCAAGACTGGACAGGAGTCTATGTATCAGATGTAAATGAAGCCTATGACACATTTATAAACATTGTTACCACTCTTTACGAAAAAAAATGTCCATTAGTAAAGAAAAAGCTTAAACATAAATTTGCCGATAAGCCATGGTTAACCAAAGGACTACAAAAGGATTGTAAAAAGAAAAAAAATATTATATAAAGCTTTTCTAAAGAAAAGGACAAAAGAAGCAGAGCAGCGGTATAAAACATACAAAAATAAGTTAACATATATAATAAGATGCAGTAAGCGAGACTATTACAGTAAAGAACTGGAGAAAAACAGAGACAATATTAAAAATACATGGACAATACTTAACAGTATTCTTGGAAATAAAAGCAGAAATACAAGCTACCCCACCGATTTTTCAAAAAATAATAAAACGACTCAGAGTGTGAATGTAGCTTCACCTGCAGATGAATTTAATAACTTTTTTGTTAACATTGGTCCTAATTTGGCTCGAGAAATACCCATTACGGTGCCTACAGGTAATACAATAAGCAAAAACACTGCTGTAAAAGACTCCATTTTCATAAAGAACACAGACGAGAGAGAGGTCATTGAAATTGTTAAATCGTTCAAAAGTAAAACATCTACGGACTGTGATGGTATTGACATGCTCTTAGTCAAAACTATTATTGAATGCTTAGTGAAACCACTGACGTATATCTGTAACCTGTCTCTCCAAACAGGTATATTTCCCAATGCAATGAAAATAGCTAAAGTAATTCCAATATACAAGACGGGTGACAGAGGGGAACTCTCAAACTACAGACCAATTTCACTATTGCCGCAATTTTCCAAGATACTTGAAAAAATATTCTGTGAGAGAATTGACAACTTCATACTGAAGAATAATTACCTCCGCCAAGAGGAGGAGGTTATGTGATCATCAGCGTTAGTTTGTCTGTTTGTTTGTTTGTCTGTTTGTTAGCAAGATAACTCAAAAAGCTATGGAGATTGTCAGAAATGTGGTATCCTACAGATGATTACATTTTGGTGGTGATCCGGATCACCGTCTGGATCCAGGAATTTTTTAAAGGGTTCTTTTTTTCTTTTCAGGTTCTATAATATAATATATCAAAGACTGATCCTGATAATGGAATACTTCCGGATACTATGATACAGAATAGGGCACCTTTGGAATTTTCGTCATAATAATAATAATAATAATCACTCAACAAACACCATTATGTAGCCAAGACACTGTGGAATCTGTAGTGTGTCAACGGATTTGATACCTGTCAAGTGATAATTCCCCGGGCAGCCGTAGTGGCTGCGCAAAAACCAGCTCTACCGGGGAAGCTTCCAGATCCTCTTTCGGCGCGGAGCGCAACCCCAATAAGGCCCACGGCAGCCTGTCTACCAAATTTGCATCCGTCAATGAAGCCCTGAGCACTGCTTTCAGTGACCTATGAAAACGCTCGCATAACCCATTGGCCTGTGGGTTGTACGCAGTTGTGCGATGAATTGTAACACTCAGGCAATTTTAGCAAACACGGGTGTATTGCCATTTCTGTACGCCAAAAAGAAAAAAAAATATACAGGAAAAAAAATTATTGAGAGTGTGGAGGAACACCTCGTGTGTGACCCCCACAGTGTACGGGGCTGGCAGAGCGCTCAGCGTGAGCAATTATCACAACAGTGAGAGGTATGGACTGATCATTATGCAGATGTGCCTCCCTCCCTCTTTCGGCCTGCAGCTCCGGAACAGAGAGGAATCCCAGCGCCAGTAATCCTGATATGTGTGACTCTAATGCAAATGTCCATGCTTTCCTGCTGTATACTGTGATGCTAATGTGCCATGCATGCATTCTCTGAGCTGGGTATATAAGTTGACTGCATATCTCTTGCTGTCTCTCTTTTTGATCACTCGCATTGTTTGTTGCTGACTTTGAGACACATGGCTCGCTCCAGCATAAAGTTAGACAAAATAAATGTAGGATTAATATTTATGATGTTAAACACTGTATGGGGGAACTGTGGCGCTTGGCGGAGGTCTGCACTCTCTGAGTGCTTTTCTAGTTTATTGTGTGAGCAGTAATATGGGTTCAGACACAAGAGGACAACTACATTTGCTCTAATCAAATTTATAGAAAAAATATCAACTGCCATTGAAAATAAAGAGTATTCAGTTGGGGTATTCCTGGATCTTAAAAAAGCATTTGATACAGTGGATCACAATTTATTATTAAAGAAACTACAAAATTGTGGTATTAGAGGGGTAGCACTGTCCTGGTTATGTAGTTACTTAAAGAATAGATATGATAGATAGAGAGATAGATAGATAGATAGATAGATAGATAGATAGATAGATAGATAGATAGATACTTTATTTCAAACAAAAAAGTATAACAAAAACAAAACAAATGACAAATGCAATAAAGTAACAGTATACAGTGTTCGAAAGGGAGAAGGAAGAAGTGAACACTTATTAATTCCATCTCCTCTTTTCCATAAATACACCCATGTGAATTATATACAAATTACCACATTTAAGACCCCAAGTAAACAATTAACTGTATTTTGTACATATCAACATTAACACCCATCCATCCTAACATACATTGATGTCCATACATCAAAACCAGCCTCAAACAACACAGATATACACAGTGCTGTCCCACCCACCATTCCATAGTGTCCCAAAGTGTCCCAGAGTGAGCATAGTGAATCGTACATATAAATACTACCCTTCTAACATATATCCTTTCAGCAAATAATGTTTATACCTCTTTTTGAATTGATTTCTGTTTGTACATAGTTTCAGTTCCGGCTCCAGACTGTTCCACAAATCCACCCCACAGACAGATATGTACAGACTTTTCTTAGTTGTTCGTATCTTGGGTTTTGTAAAGTTTAAGTCTCCTCTCAAATTATGATCATTGTCTCTTTTTTTAAATATTATTTGTATATTAGTTGGGAGTTGATTATTAATTGCCCTGTACATGACTTGTGCTGTCTTAAATTTAACTAAATCGATGAACTTTATGACATGTGACTTTAAAAACAACGAATTGGTATGGTCTCTATATCCTACATTGTTTATTATCCTTATAGCTCTTTTTTGTAATGTGCATATTGACTGTAGGTTGGTCTTGTAGGTGTTTCCCCAGACTTCTACACAGTAGTTAAGATAAGGTAGAAACAGTGAATTGTACAGTAAGACCAATGATTTATAGTCCAAGATGTGTCTTGTCTTCCCCAGTATGCCTATACATTTTGCTAATTTGGCCCGGATGTGACTGATGTGAGGTTTTCAGCAGATTTTATTGTCTAGCGTCACCCCAGAAACGTATTTTCCTGTACTGTTTCTATTCTGGTATCATCTATCGTTACCATTATTTCATGATTTATTTTATAATTTCCAAACACCATAATCTTTGTTTGTTTTTTTTAGATTTAGAGATAATTTATTTTTTTGAACCACTGCGTTAACTTTTTCATTTCAGTTGTGACCACCTCTAAAACCTGCTGCAAATTCTCACCAGTGCAAAGGATATTTGTGTCATCTGCAAACAAAATAAATTTCAGAATTTTTGATACTTGGCATATGTCATTTATATACAAAATAAAGAGTTTGGGTCCCAAAACTGACCCCTGGGGCACACCACAAGTGATGTCCATGAAGGGTGATTTGTGCTCACCAATTTGTACAAATTGTTGTCTGTTACTTAAATAACTTTCCACCCAACTCAGTCCTACCCCTCTTATCCCATACCTTTCCAGTTTCCTTAGAAGTATTCTGTGGTCAATGGTGTCAAAAGCTTTCTTTAAATCTATAAATACTCCTACAGCAAACTTTTTTTTATCTATACAACTAGTAATTTCTTCTATAAGTTCGATCAGTGCCAAAGATGTAGATTTATCTGCTCTAAAACCATACTGGTTGTCTGTAAGGAGGTTGTGTTTTTCAGTGAAATCATCCAGTCTCTTAGTGAAGATTTTTTCAAGTATTTTGGAGAATTGTGAGAGTAAAGATACTGGCCTGTAATTTGTGAAACAATGACTGTCTCCTGTTTTGTATAGTGGTATTACTTTTGCTATTTTCATTTTGTCTGGAAATGTACCAGTTTGAAATGACAGGTTACAGATGTGGGTGAGTGGCTTAACAATTCCCTCAATTACTTTTTTCACTATTGTCATGTCAATTTCATTCCAGTCCGTTGATTTTTTGTTCTTAAATTTACTCACAGTCTCGATAATTTCCTTTTCAGTAACTGCACCCAAAAAGATTGTGTTTGGATTTCTATCTTCTATTTCATTCACAGAACCACTGTAGTTTGTTTCTGGTGTCACTATTGATTTTGCTAATTCAGGACCAACGTTTACAAAAAATTTATTGAAACCACTGACCACATCCTCCATATTATTTATCAAATTGCCATTTTCAGTAAAATATTCTGGATGATTAGCATTCTTAGGTCGATTACTAATAATCCCATTGAATACTTGCCATATTCCTCTTAAGTTATTTTTATTATCCTCTAATATTCTGTTGTAATATTCTTTCTTACAGGTCCTCATTATATTAGTAAGCTTATTTTTATATCTTTTATATTTGATCTCAGCTTCCACCTTTCTGCACTTAATGAATTGTTTCTATAATGTATTCTTCTTTTTACATGCATTTATTAACCCCTTGGTGACCCAAGGAATTTTTTTTGTTGTTGTTGTCTGTCACTGTATTGTTTTATAGGATAGTTTTTATTGTACAATGATTGAAAAATTTGTAAAAAATTATCATATTGTGGAGATGTGAAAATGACGAGGCAGAGTTTATCTCATGAGTCAGGTTTATTCACATCTTCCAACATCAGCAAAAACAGAAAGAGGAAAAACACAGATCTTCGTCCTTTATATATGAAGACCTTCAAAGCTCACAGTCACATTGCATTAAATTACAAGTAACAATGCATCTTCTCTTCAATCCCATCACCCACTCCCACAGTGTCTGGTAGGCCAGGAAATCCCCCAAGGCCGTCTCTTTGCATACCAAAGACTAACTTTCACATCCTCCTGTTATCTCAAGGGAGACTCAGTTCTTTGTTCACTCTGAGATGTGAAGCGTACAGTGATATACATATGTGGCATAAAGTGATATACATATATGTCCCAGATGACCCCCCCAAACATCTAAGATGGAACAATAGAATAACAGTCTGCATGTCATGATGAAATCATTACACATTAGCCCACGTGCTGCTTGGGCCTCAGTCTCCTCCTGTATCTGCTGTAAGCGGGCTTCATCACTTCTGCGGTGCCCTCCTGCTGGGGAGCTGCTGACTGGGGGTGAGAACTGTTTGTCACTCCCTGTGGGTGTTCTGGGGAATGTCCCCTAGGGGGTCTGCCGCGCCGAGGAGCCCCGGCCAACAGCACATCCTCGTCCGCCACCACAAAGGCGGGTTTGAGCCTGTTTATGCCAATCTTTTCCTTCCTGCCCCCCAAATCTAGCAAAAAATGCTTATTTCCTGTTTCCAGCACTCTAAATGGTCCATCATGAGGTGGTCGGAGCGGTGGTCGATGGGCATCGTGTCTGACAAAAACAAACTCCACATTTTTTAAAGCTTTAGGCACAAAAACGCGCGGAAAACTGTTGTGAACGGGGCCAGGCAGCGTGCCCGATTCCGGCCACGCTGCAACCGCTGAGCCGGGGAGCATTATGGCGCAGTATTATCTGGGAGAAATTCCCAGGGCAGCCAAAGTGGCTGCGCAAAAACTAGCTCAGCCGGGGAGGCTTCTAAATCCTCTTTAGGTGCAGAGCGCAACCCCAATAAAACCCACGGTAGCCTGTCTACCCAATTTGCATCCGTAAGTGACACTCTGAGAGCCGCTTTCAATGACCTGTGAAAACGTTCGCATAACCCATTAGCCTGCGGATTGTACAAGGTTGTGCGGTGGATCGTTACCCCCAGGCTGCGGGCCATTGCTGACCAAAGTTCGGAAACAAATTGAGGGCCTCTGTCGGACGTAATGTCCGACGGGACTCCAAAGCGCACTACCCATGCTGTTAAAAATGCGTGCACCACCAACTCGGCTGTGGTTGACGCCAGTGGGACCACATCCGGCCAGCGCGTGGTGCAGTCTACCATTGTCAGAAGGTGTGTGCACCCCTGTGAAGGCGGGAGGGGGCCTACGAGGTCCACGTGAACATGATCAAACCTCTTAGCCGGGATGTGAAACGGCTCCAAGGGAGCTCTCGTGTGCCTGTGTACCTTGGCTCGTTGACAAGCCATGCAGGCTGCTGCCCACTCTCTAACTTGTTTGCGCAGGCTCGGCCATACAAATTTCTCTCCCACCATTTTGACCGACTCGCGCACTCCCGGATGCACCAGAGAATGAATCGAGTCAAAAATGCGGCGGCGCCACGCGGCCGGTACCACAGGACGCAGTCGCCCAGTGGAGACATCACAGATTGGGGGGGAATACCGTCTTGCAGCACCCTGTTCTCCAACCTTAACCCTGTTGGTCCAGACTGGAGTGCGCGCATGTCCGCGTCGCTACCCTGATCCGTGGCCATGGCTGCATAATCTATCCCCACGCGGACTGGGGCTGCCACGGCGCGCGAGAGACAGTCTGCCACTACATTCAGTTTACCCGCCACATGCTGAATATCGGTAGTAAACTCTTAGATGGCGGCCAGCTGCCTCTGCTGCCGGCCCGACCACGGCTCTGAAACCTTGGCCATCGTGAATGTCAGCGGCTTGTGGTCAACAAACGCGGTGAAACGGCGTCCCTCCAGCCAGAACTGGAAGTGGCGAACGGCCAAGTGGAGAGCTAACAACTCCCTGTCGAATGCGCTGTATTTTCGTTCACTATCGCGCAAAGTCCTGCTGAAAAAGGCAAGTGGCTGCCAAGCCCTGGCTACATGCTGCTCCACGACCGCCCCTATGGCCACATCTGACGCGTCAGTAGTGAGCGCTATGCGGGCCGTTGGGTCTGGATGCGCTAACAATGCAGCGTTTGCTAGAGCTGTTTTGACCTCCGAGAATGCTCGCTCTCGCTCCGGAGACCATTCGATTTTATTTGTGGGTTTTGGGTTTTTTAGTGCGGCATACAAAGGTTGCATGAGCTGCGCTGCGCGGGGGAGGAAACGGTTATAAAAATTCACCATTCCCAAAAACTCCTGCAACGCCTTGACCGTTTGTGGCTGGGGAAAATTTGTTACCGCGCGCACTTTGTCGGGCAGCGGAACCGCTCCTTCTGGGGAGACGCGATGCCCCAAAAAACCAATCTGCGTCACCCCAAACTGACACTTCGCTGGGTTGATTATTAACCCGTGCTGTCCCAACCTCCGGAAAACTGCCGTGAGGTGGTTTTCGTGTTCGTCTTCGGACGCGCTGGCTACTAAGATGTCGTCCAGGTAGACGAATACGAAGGGGAGATCGCACAACACCACGTCCATCATGCGTTGGAACGTCTGCGCAGCACCTTTAAGCCCAAACGGCATGCGCAAAAACTCGAATAGACCAAACGGAGTTATTACCACTGTTTTGGGTATGTCCTCAGTGCGCACTGGGACTTGGTGGTAACCGCGGACCAAGTCTATCTTAGAAAAAACGTGCGCCCCGGCTAAATGAACGGAAAAATCTTGGATATGCGGGATTGGGTAGCGGTCGTGCGCTGTGGAGTTGTTCAACCTGCGGAAATCACCGCAAGGTCGCCACGAGCCATCAGCTTTCGGGACCATGTGAAGCGGGGAAGCCCATGGGCTGTTCGAACGCCTGATGATGCCCAACTTTTCCAGGTTGGCGAACTCCTCGCGCGCTATGGTCAGTTTAGCTGAATCCAAGCACCGAGCTTTTGCAAAAACGGGCGGTCCGGTGGTAGTAATAAAATGTTCCACCCCGTGTATAGCGATGGCTGCTGAAAATGTGGGGACCGTGAGTGCTGGGAACTGAGTGAGCAGTGTGTGGAACTTACCGCTTGCAGCTGTGACGTTGGCTTGTGCTGTTGGCGGGGCCACTCGGGCTGTACAGGGAATAGAATAAAAAGAAAGTGCATTAACCAGGCGCCTGTTAGCAAGATCAACCAACAAACCATGTGAGCACAGAAAATCAGCCCCCAACATATTGAAATTCACTGCAGCTATGACAAAAGTCCACTCAAATGTACGGCCGTGTAGGGACAGAAGCAGAGTCCTCTCACCAAAGGTCTTAATTGCCGAGCCGTTCGCCGCTGACACCCGGGGGCAGCTGGAAACTGCCAGCCGGTCAGCGGAGGAAGGTGTGATGAAACTCAACTGGGAGCCTGTGTCCACGAGGAAATGCCTCCCCGAGCGCGCATCCTTCAAGTAGAGGAGCTTGTTCTCCTCCCCGAGGGCCGCAGCTGCTACCGACCCCCGGTCTTGGCGTTTCCTGAGTGCTTGAAATGGCACGGTGGTATGCATTTGCGTGCCTTCTCTGCAAAGCGGCGATGGTAGAAACAGAGGGCGTCTCCTCCGCGATCCTTGGCCCTCGCCGCCGCCGTCGTCGGTGGTTCTGCTACCTCCGTCTCTGGCCCCCTGCCGTCTCCGGCCATCGCGCCGAACTCCGTCGCTGCTGTGGTTGCTGCGTGCTGTTTGCTGGCGTTGAGAATCCGGTGCGCCTCCTGGGCCAGCGCGTGGAAGTCCCTCTTGGCCAACAATGGCGAACTGGCCAGGGTCTCTCTCGTGGCCGACGGTAGGGTCCTGAGGAAAATGTGGGTGAAGATGAAGTCTTTGTCACCTGAGCCCCTCAAACTCAGCATGTCCTCCATCAGGTCAATGGCCGTGCCATCTCCCAATTCGTTCAGAGCCAGGAGCCTCTCCGCTCTCTCCTGGACTGAGAGGGTGAAACGCTGAATGAGCACAGCCTTCAACCCGCCGTATTTGTCGTCGGCCGGTGGCTGCTCCAATAGGCTCTCCACATGCCGAGCCGTGCGGTTGTCGAGCTTTGCAATCACATGGTAGAACTTCGTGTCATCTACCGTTATCCCCCGGAGGGCAAACTGTGCTTCGACCAAGTGGAACCAGGAGCGCGGGTTGTCTTGCCAAAAGTCCGGTAGCTGGATGGTAGCAGCATACGCTTGGCTGGGAGCTCCTGACTCGGCTGGCCCGGGGGAATTTCTTTTATCCATGATACGTCTTACGGTCACCAGTGTGGAGATGTGAAAATGACGAGGCAGAGTTTATCTCATGAGTCAGGTTTATTCACATCTTCCAACATCAGCAAAAACAGAAAGAGGAAAAACACAGATCTTTGTCCTTTATATATGAGGACCTTCAAAGCTCAGAGTCACATTGCATTAAATTACAAGTAACAATGCATCTTCTCTTCAATCCCATCACCCACTCCCACAGTGTCTGGTAGGCCAGGAAATCCCCCAAGGCCGTCTCTTTGCATACCAAAGACTAACTTTCACATCCTCCTGTTATCTCCAGGGAGACTCAGTTCTTTGTTCACTCTGAGATGTGAAGCATACAGTGATGTACATATGTGGCATAAAGTGATATACATACACTACCGTTCAAAAGTTTGGGGTCACCCAGACAATTATTTTGTGTTTTCCATGAAAAGTCACACTTATTTACCACCATGAGTTGTAAAATGAATAGGAAAATATAGTCAAGACATTGACAAGGTTAGAAATAATGATTTGTATTTGAAATAATAATTTTTTCCTTCAAACTTTGCTTTCGTCAAAGAATCCTCCATTTGCAGCAATTACAGCATTGCAGACCTAACATGATTGCACAAGGGTTTTCTAATCATCCATTAGCCTTCTGACGCAATGAGCAATCACATTGTACCATTAGAACACTGGAGTGATAGTTGCTGGAAATGGGCCTCTATACACCTATGTAGATATTGCACCAAAAACCAGACATTTGCAGCTAGAATAGTCATTTACCACATTAGCAATGTATAGAGTGTATTTCTGATTAGTTTAAAGTTATCTTCATTGAAAAAAAGTGCTTTTCTTTCAAAAATAAGGAAATTTCTAAGTGACCCCAAACTTTTGAACGGTAGTGTATATGTCCCACAATATGCTTTATTTATGTCATTTTCATCATAAACTATCTTCCAGTCTTGTATTAATAATTCCTTTGTCAGTAAATACATAGATTTTTCGGTTCTTATTCTTTTATATTTAATATTTTTGGTATACTTTTTCTTCCTATAATCAATTCAATTCAATTCAATTCAATTCAACTTTATTTATATAGCGCCATTTCACAACAACAGTCATCTCATAGCACTATCAACTGTAGGGGGGACCCCCACAGTTGCAGAAAGACCCCAGCAATCAGGTGATCCCCTGTGAGCAAGCACTTGGCGACGGTGGAGAGGAAAAACTCCCTTTTAACAGGAAGAAACCTCCAGCAGAACCAGGCTCAGGGAGGGACAGTCATCTGCTGCGACTGGCTGGGGGGTGAGGGGATAGAGAAGAAGAAAAGAACAGACATGTAGAGAGCAAACAGCACGATGGGGACTCAATCTATGGGAGAATCACATTGATAGACAACAAAAATTGGCAGGTGGTCACTGATATCATTCAATAAAAGCCCACTCCTGATATTATTTTCCATAATGTTTGTGAATATGTTATCTATTAGTGTGGCACTGTGTGACGTGATTCTGCTAGGTCCGGTAATTGTTGGATGTAAGCCCATACTGTACATTGTGTTGATAAATTCTTCTGTCAAACTATGTTGTTTTGAGTTCATCAGATCTATATTGAAATCCCCACAGATGAACATAACTTTATGAGTTAGATTTGCAGACATTTTTTCCCATCCAGTCCTTAAATAAGTCAGTGTTTGATCCAGGTGTTCTATATCCACAGCTCACTACTATATTCTTCACATTGTCCAGACAGATTTCTATTGTAATACATTCAAATAAATCATCCACAGTTACTGACAGATTTTCAACAACCTTGTATTTCAAGCTCTTGTCAACATAAATTGCAACTCCTCCTCCTTTTTTCACTTTTCTACGTATTTATATAATTTAATTCATAGCCATCCATGGTAAAATCCACTCCTTTCTCTTCACTGAGCCACGTCTCTGATATTGCCACAATATTGAATGGCTCTTTAAACTGATGTAAATAATCTTTAATGTTATTAAAGTTGGCATAGAGACTTCTGCTGTTGAAGTGGATCATAGAAATATTGAAATCAGATGTGACCATTGTGTTAAACTGTTCATCCGTGTAGTAACTACAGTCATTATTGATGGAGCTAAATAAATTATTACCAGGGTCTATTTTATATTCTACATCCTGTGGGTTATGATCTGTATATTCAAAAACTTTCACTTCCTGTTGTCCCTGTTTGTTGATCTTTTGTTTCATGTTGTTAAATGTCTTGTAGCAGATGAGTATGATCCTTCAGTGTCCTACAATTGTCTTTTGTTGCTGTGACTCCAGTTCATAATATTCATTGATATTTGTCCAGTTCCATAATATTACGGATGTTAATGACCTTGGCTTCTTCAGGTGATCCGTTTAATTTGATGTATATTTTACAGTTTGATGCTCAGGTGTTTTGAATCTTTTTCTGCTTTTTCAGGTATCTTGTTTTTCTGGCTATTTCTGCGTTTTCTTTCGTGAGGTGCTCGTTTATGTAAATGTTTGTTCCTTTCAGTTTCCTACCTTGTTTCAACAGCGCAGCCTTGTGTTTTCTGTTCACAAACATCATGATCACAGCCGATATCAGTATGTATGTGTTGGTAACAAAAACTCACAGTTACTGAAGGTTACTTGTGGAGTCCCACAGGGTTCAGTTTTGGGGCCATTGTTATTCAATATGTATATAAATGATATATGTAAAGTTTCAGAAAAAATGGACTTAATATTGTTTGCCGATGGCACTAATCTATTATGCAGTAGAAGCAATTTGGAACAACTTTTGGATACACTCGGAAAGGAATTAGGAAAGCTTAAACTGTGGTTTGATTCAAACAAATTAACACTCAATTTAAGTAAGACAAAATTTATAGTCTTTAACAACCATCACAACAACTTAGTATCTAAACTTAGTGTAAATGGTGTAGAGATTGAAAGGGTATCCAAAACTAAATTTCTTGGAGTAATAATTGATAATAAACTGTGTTGGAAGTCACATATTAATTATATTAAAGGCAAAATATCCAAATCAATTGCAATACTACACAGAGTGAAATATTTGCTGAATCAACCCACACTATATACAGTGGGGCAAAAAAGTATTTAGTCAGCCACCAACTGTGCAAGTTCTCCCACTTAAAAGATGAGAGAGGTCTCCAATTTTCATCATAGGTATACCTCAACTATGAGAGACAAAATAAGAAAAAAAAAATCCAGAAAATCACATTGTCTGATTTTTAAAGAATTTATTTGCAAATTATGGTGGAAAATAAGTATTTGGTCACCTACAAACAAGCAAGATTTCTGGCTCTCACAGACATGTAACTTCTTCTTTAAGAGGCTCCTCTGTCCTCCACTCGTTACCTGTATTAATGGCACCTGTTTTAACTCGTTATCAGTATAAAAGACACCTGTCCACAACCTCAAACAGTCAGACTGTAAACTCCACTATGGCCAAGACCAAAGAGCTGTCAAAGGACACCAGAAACAAAACTGTAGACCTGCACCAGGCTGGGAAGACTGAATCTGCAATAGGTAAGCAGCTTGGTGTGAAGAAATCAACTGTGGGAGCAATTATTAGAAAATGGAAGACATACAAGACCACTGATAATCTCCCTCGATCTGGGGCTCCATGCAAGATCTCACCCCGTGGGGTCAAAATGATCACGAGAACGGTTAGCAAAAATCCCAGAACCACACGGGGGGACCTAGTGAATGACCTGCAGATGGCAGGGACCAAAGTAACAAAGGCTACCATCAGTAACACACTACGCCGCCAGGGACTCAAATCCTGCAGTGCCAGACGTGTCCCCCTGCGTAAGCCAGTACATGTCCAGGTCCGTCTGAAGTTTGCTAGAGAGCATTTGGATGATCCAGAAGAGGACTGGGAGAATGTCACATGGTCAGATGAAACCAGAATAGAATTTTTTGGTAAAAACTCAACTTGTCGTGTTTGGAGGAGAAAGAACACCATACCTACTGTGAAGCATGGGGGTGGAAACATCGTGCTTTGGGGCTGTTTTTCTGCAAAGGGACCAGGACGACTGATCAGTGCAAAGGAAAGAATGAATGGGGCCATGTATCGTGAGATTTTGAGTGAAAACCTCCTTCCATCAGCAAGGGCATTGAAGATGAAACGTGGCTGGGCCTTTCAGCATGACAGTGATCCCAAACACACCGCCCGGGCAACGAAGGAGTGACTTCGTAAGAAGCATTTCAAGGTCCTGGAGTGGCCTAGCCAGTCTCCAGATCTCAACCCCATAGAAAATCTTTGGAGGGAGTAGAAAGTCTGTGTTGCCCAGTGACAGCCCCAAAACATCACTGCTCTAGAGGAGATCTGCATGGAGGAATGGGCCAAAATACCAGCAACAGTGTGTGAAAACCTTGTGAAGACTTACAGAAAACGTTTGACCTCTGTCATTGCCAACAAAGGGTGTATAACAAAGTATTGAGATGAACTTTTGCTATTGACCAAATACTTATTTTTCACCATAATTTGCAAATAAATTCTTGAAAAATCAGACAATGTGATTTTCTGGATTTTTTTTTTCTCATTTTGTCTCTCATAGTTGAGGTATACTTATGATGAAAATTGGAGACCTCTCTCATCTTTTTAAGTGGGAGAACTTGCACAATTGGTGGCTGACTAAATACTTTTTTACCCCACTGTACCTTGTATCATTCATTAATACTCCCATTCATGACATATTGTACTGAAGTATGGGGAAATACATATAAAACAAACATATATCCAATCTTTATGCTTCAGAAGAGAGCTATTAGAATAATAAACAAAACAGCTTACAGGGAACCAACAAACCCACTTTTTCTTAAATTCAAAGCTCTCAAGTTGAAAGATCTGGTTGACTTTAAAACTGCAGTAATAATGTTTAAAGTGAAGAATCTATCACTGCCCGCAAATATCCAAAAGTTGTTCCAAATAAGGGAGAAACAATATCATTTCAGAGGAACATGTATATTTCAAAAACCTTCAGTGAGAACTACCACCAAGCAACATTGTACGTATTTCAGTGCAAGGCGTCAGATTATGGAACGATTTTGGACCTGAATTAAAATCATGTACAACGCTTGGACAATTTAAACAAAAACTAAAGGAAGAAATACTCCAAACGTATTTACAAGATGACATGTAAAATCACATAAGGATTGTCATATCCAGTCTGTGTTGTGTTGTAGCTTAGTTTTTTGTCACATTTTGTCTTAGTTTTGTTCTGAATTGTAATCGCTCTTGTTTGTTTTTCTTTTGAATTCTTGGATGGAATATGGGTGGGCAATATAAGCTGCGGCTTCAGCCATCACCCATTTCGGATAACTTATGTTGAACTGTATAATCAGAGGAGTTATTGTCTAATTTGACCTTGTTGGATTTTCTTTCCCCCTTTGTTATATTATTCAGTTTCTTTTAACCTGTACTTTTAATCTATCTGAAATAAAGATTCATTCATTCATTCATGTAGGTTTTGTTGCATGATCTGCATGATATTTCATATATACATTGCATTTATTGTCTTGTTCTATTCTGTCCTTGGGGTGTACTAACAACTGTCTTAATTTTTTGTGTGGTTTGACTGCTGTGTTTATTTTGTATTTTTTCATGATCCTTTGAATTGGTTCCGTGATCCCTCGTATGTATGGTATAGTTATGGTGTCCTTGTTTTTGATTTCGGCTTTTGTTCTATGTCTTGTGTCCTGTTTATTTTCTTTGTTTTTGACTTGCTGTTTCCCTTTGTTTATGGCCCATACTGGATATTGGCAGCGTATAAGTGCATGTTTTATGTGGTTTTTCCTCCTCCAGTCTGTCTTCTTGTTCCGTGATGATGATAGCTCGTTCATATAATGTCCTGACGACTGATAGCTTGTGTGCTGTGGGGTGTTCCGATGTCCATAGTAGGTATTGCTCTGTGTGGGTTGGTTTCCTGTAGACTGTGATTTTTATGCTGCCGTCCTTGTTGTGGTGGATTTTCATGTCCAGAAAGGCTATGGTGCCATTTTCCTCCTCTTCGTGTGTGAATTTTATGTTCCCAGTGCTGTCCGTACTGTTCAGATGGTCATTGAGTTCTTGTGTATGTCCTTTCCTTATTTTCTCCAGAATGTCGTCTACGTATCTCTTCCAAAGGGTGGGTTTGCTTACTATTGTGGGTGCTGTGTTGATGGCTTTGTTTTCCAGATCCTCCATAAAAAAGCTGCTCATGATGGCTGATAGTGGGTCTCCCATTGCAAATCCTTCTTTTTGTCTGTAAATTTTTCCTCTGAATTGAAAATAAGTGGATTTTGCAACAAACTGTAATAATTTGGATATGTCATGGACTGTGAGGTTGGTGCGTCTTTTTAAGGTACTGTCATTGTTGAGGCGTTCTTGCACTATATGTAGTGTGACGTCAACAGGAGTCTTTGTGAATAAAGAGATGATGTCATGTGAAATGAGGATCTCGTCTGATTCTATTTTTATGTCTTTGAGTTCTTGTGCCAGCTCTTTTGAATTTTTACAGTGAAAGTCTGATAGTCCAAGGAGGGGTTTGATGATTTCAACCAGGGCTTTTGATAAGTTGTACGTGACTGATCCGATACTGTCTATTATTGGCCGCAGTGGGATATCCTTTTTATGTATTTTCGGAGTTCCGTAGATCCGGGGGGTGATGCTGGCTGTGGGGATCAGGTGATCATATGCGTCCTTTGTGATTTTATTGCTTTCTAATAGAGGTTTGAGAAGGGCTTTTAGCATTTTTTTTCTTTTCTTCTGTGGGGTTTGTTTTAATGATTTCATATGTGCTGCTGTCTGCCAACATGGTTTCCATCTGTTTTTCATATGTTTCCGTGTCCAAAATTACTGTTGTTCTACCTTTATCTGCTGGGAGGACTGTGTTCGTTTTATCTGTCTTGAGTGAGTTTAATGCTTTTTCTTCTTTTCTTGTAACGTTGCTTTGTGGTAATTTGGCCGTTTTTAGGATTCCTGCAACTGTGTTCCAGAGTGATGCTTTTTCTCCTTGGTCCTGGATTTTTTCGCATGCTAGTTCTGTTGCCAGGATGGATTCTTCATGGGGTATTTTGGCTGGTGTGATGGCGAAGTTCAGTCCTCTGCTCACCACTGTTTTTTCCGTGTCCGTGAGTGTGCGTTTTGATAAGTTTTTCACCCACGTAGCGTTCATTTCCGTGTGTGTTTGTCTTTGTCCGTTCTTCCTTTCTGTGAGTTTTTTTAGTTTTTTCAATTTTTTTAGTTTTTTCAATTTTTTAGTTTTTTCAAAATCTGTGTATTCTGAGAGACTCCAGCAGCAGTTCACTGCTAATGATTCGGCTTCCGTGTGGAGAGGACTGAGGCAAATCACCAACTATCGGCCTCAGGCTCCTAAAGGTCAGGATGACAAAGCCCTTTGTCAAAGACTGTCCCAACATTATGCCCGTTTTGACACCTCGTCATCTGTGTCCAACTCCCCCCCTCCCTCCAGCTCCACAGCCTCCACAATCCCTACTTCATTAAAGGCCCCCCCCTCCTCCCCCCCTGCCCTTATCATCAGTGAGCAGGACGTGCTCAAACAGTTCTCCAGACTGAACCCGCGCAAGGCCCCCGGTCCGGACGGCGTGTCTCCCTCCACCCTGAGACACTGTGCGAAACAGCTGGCTCCTGTCTTCACAGACATTTTTAACACCTCCCTGAAGTCATGCCACGTGCCGACCTGCCTCAAATCCTCCACCATCATCCCTGTCCCCAAGAAGCCACGGATCACTGGACTTAATGACTACAGACCTGTAGCGCTCACCTCTGTAGTCATGAAGTCCTTTGAGCGCCTGGTCCTGCCCCACCTCAAGTCCATCACCACCCCTCTCCCGGACCCGCTGCAGTTTGCCTACCGAGCCAACAGGTCTGTAGACGACGCAGTCAACCTGGCCCTCCACTCCATCCTGCAGCACCTGGACTCCCCGGGAACCTACGCCAGGATCCTGTTTGTGGACTTCAGCTCCGCATTCAACACCATCCGCCCCGCTCTGCTCCGGGACAAGTTGTCCCTGCTCAACGTGCCTGACTCCCTCTGCAGGTGGATCACCGACTTCCTGACGGACCGGAGGCAGCATGTGCGGCTGGGAAAGACTGTCTCAGACTCTACTAGCATCAGCACCGGATCACCCCAGGGCTGTGTACTTTCCCCCCTACTCTTCTCCCTTTATACCAACTCCTGCACCTCCAGCCACCAGTCTGTCAAGTTGATCAAGTTTGCGGACGACACCACCCTCATCGGGCTCATCTCCAATGGCGACGAGTCCGCCTACAGGAGAGAGGTGGCCCAGCTGGCGTCCTGGTGCAACAACAACAACCTGCAGCTGAATGCTCTGAAGACAGTGGAGATGATTGTAGACTTCAGGAAAGTCACAACCCCTCTGCCCCCCTCACCCTCACAGGCTCTCCCATCACCACTGCTGATTCCTTCCGCTTCCTAGGCACTACCATCACCAGGGACCTCAAATGGGAGCCGACCATCAGCTCACTCATCAAAAAAGCCCAGCAGAGGATGTTGTTCCTGCGGCAGCTGAGGAAGCTCAAGCTACCCACCAAGATGTTAGTGCAGTTCTACACAGCCATCATCGAGTCCATCCTCACCACCTCCATAACCGTGTGGTACGCAGGAGCCACTGCCAGGGACAGACTAAGGCTGCAGCGCGTCGTGCGCACTGCTGAGAAGGTAATCGGCTGCAAGCTCCCATCTCTCCAGGATCTGTACATCTCCAGGACCCGGAGGCATGCTGGCCAGATCATAGCCGATCCCTCACACCCTGGTCACGTACTGTTTGCCCCCCTCCCCTCAGGTAGAAGACTTCGGTCCATCCAGACTAAAACCTCCCGTCACATGAACAGCTTCTTCCCCTCTGCCATCAGACTGCTGAACACTGACTTATTGACTCTCGTGCACCATGTACAGCAGCTCAACCAGACTCATGTCAATCATCACTGTTTTCTTCCTGCATTACCAACTGCACTATATGGTTCTCCACAGTATCTGCTGCTCGCTAATATATTTTAACTGCTGACCAGTATCCCTTACTCTTATTCTACACTTTATTGCATGTATAGTTTATTTCTTTTATTTTATCATGTTTAATGTTGCAGCATTGCACCGAGACAAATTCCTAGTTTGTGTACTACATGAACAATGGCAATAAATCTGATTCTGATTCTGGCGGTTTTTTGTTGTAATGAATTCTTGTTCGTGTGCCTGTTTTAATTGTGCTTTTATCTGCTCCTGCGTTTTCTGGTCGGTCGGGTAGCGTTGCTTGAACATGTCCATTTCCTCCTTTATTTGGTTGTTGATTTTGTCCACTTTATTTGCCATTATTCTTATACGTTCTTTGATGAGGTCTTTCCGTGCTTTGTTGATAATTTTTTCTGCGTTTTTGGTCGGGATTGGATTTCTTATATTGAGGCTTACTGGTGTGACGTCCTCATCTCTGCAACAGAGGTTAAATCGCAGGTGGTTTCTGAAGCGACCTACCCGAAGACCTACCCTTAATAACAAGATCTTTCAACCCTCAATGCAAGACTCTGCCTTAGTGGAGTGGCATAGAAAGGCCTTGAAGTGTTTCAAAGACCTCTTCATAAATAATTGTTTCCCTTCATTTCAACAACTTTCCACACAGTACAATTTATTCAAAGTTCACTTTTTCAGATATTTGTAAATCAGGCATTTTCTTCAATCTCAGTTACCTGAGTTAGACTTACCTGATACAAATATGGCTGATGAAACCCTACACATAAACGCTTAATATCTGTCATACACGACAAACTGATGGAAATCAGACAAGCTCCTCTTGATAACATCAAAAAGGCCTGGGGACAGAACTTAAACACTTCTTTTTCAGACAGTGAATGGGACTCTGTTTTTTAGCTAATTAATTCATCATCTCTTCTGTCTATTACAGTTCAAGGTTGTTCACAGGGCGCATTAGTCTAAAGTTAGACTGCCAAGCATTTGCCCAGATGTGGACCCCCAATGTGACAAATGTTTGAGAGATGAGGCTTCCCCCATCCACAGATTTTGGACTTGTCCAAGTCTGGAAAATTTCTGGAAGTGTCCTTCAAACCTTATCAACAATTCTTAACCTTGACCTGAAGCCCAACCCTCTGGTTGCCCTCTTTGGCACCACTGGGGATGACAATATACACCTGTCACCAACCCAACGCCATATTGTCTGTTGCCTCTTTGCTGGCTAGGCGGGCTGTTCTGATCAGATGAAGGGATGCTGCCCCATCCACCCATACTCAGTAGCTTAGGGATGTCTTGTCTTGTCTTACTATTTAGAAAATTTGGTACTCAATCGGTAACTCAAGACAGAAAATTTTCAAATGTATGGGGGCCATTTCTGACCTATTTTCACAGTCTTCAATGGAAATGAGATTGTTGTACTTCTTTGTGTCTGTTAATCGCTCTTAATTCCTGCTGTGTACATCTGTGTTTCCTGTCTTTTGATTGTTAATTTTGATTTCCAGCTGAGTTGTAATTCGTTCTTTGTTGTCATGCTCCAGGGACGATGATCAATCTTGTAGTCAGTGATCCAGCTCTTACAGGTTAGGGGGTGTGGGCATTAGAGAGTTTTTTTTGTTTCTTTGTTTTGGCTTTTTTTTCTGTTTTGATTTGTTTTTGAATTTTGTAATAAATGTCAAAATTCAATAAAAATATTTTGGACAAAAAAACTCTTATTTGCCACAACCTTTCAGTAGAACAATTGTTAATCTCTCACAATGCACTGGACCGTTACCTGTCTTATTCTCTTTTTTATAGTCCTTTATTAGTCCCACAGTGGGGAAATTCAGGGCCTCCACCTGGATGATGAGGCAGCCACGGTGCGGCACCATCCCTTAACCATTCACTCACATTCACACCTAGGACCATCTCAGAGTCTCCAGTTAACCTGACCTGCAGGTTTTGGCCTGTTTGTTTTAGCTGGTTTCTGTTACTCTTTGCCTTTTAATTCACTTTAAAATTCTTATTCCTTTTGCACCTTGCTGTAATGCTTTAATGTTTTATGTAAAACACATTGAATTGTCTCGTACATGAAATGTGTTCTACAAATCAAAGTGCCTTGTCCTTCAGTTCCCATTAATTATTATCATGACCTCCACCAATGAATTAGTGTTTTCATGTCTGTCTGTTAGTAAAATGACTGGATGGATTTTGATTCAATCTTCACCAGAGGTAACCCTTGAGTTATGGGTGAACCCTTCAGACTGTTGAGGTGATCTGAGAGTGCATACCTCCATCAAGGCTCTACCTGACAATGATAAAGTGAAAAGTGGTCCAGAATCTGAGGCCTACACCAGCAGTAAAGGGTAGTGGTGGTCTAATGGTTAGAGATATGGACTGGTGACTGGAGGGTCGCTGGTTCCATCCCTGGACTGGCAGGATCAGGTCTGGGTGGGACAGATAACATAGCAGTGTTTGCCCCACCCTCATAAACCCCACTGTGGTGCCCTTCACCCCAACGTCTCCAGTGGAGCTGCTCAGAGGCCACAGGTCAGTCTGTGGTTGGACTGGACAGACAGCCTCGTCTAAACTTCCCCCGAGGGGGAAATCTAGTCCAGGCCAATTATCATCTGGAGGGGAAAAGTGGACAGGCAGACCTCTGGCCTGTTGACACCTGATCACTTCCAGAGTCTAATGGCTTCATCTGTAGTCCAAGGACCACCTCTGGTGGACGTTTAATCCAAATCTGTCCAGGAGTCTTTGTGTGATCCTGCTGAAACATAAGCTGACATCATCTCCTAACTTTCTTTGCAGAGGAAGATGTATTGACTTCACCAGAGGCCCCTTGTCTTCCTTATTTCCAGTCTGAAGACCATTTAACTCCACCTCAGACAGCATGGCTTAGTCAAGCCCATGTAACTCTGAAAGCTCCAGAGTTAAATCATAGCAGGTTGAACTTTCATCATGTTACAGGTCCAGCTTTGTCACAGCAACAAACAGAATAACAGCAGACATGGAAACACTTCATGGTAGCACTGTGGAAAACATCTGATTTAATGACTCAGTGTATTCAGAACTTTAATGGTGGATAATTCAGCAACATCAACTCATGTCATGTTTACAGGTCAGATATGAACATACAGGCATATTTCTGATGACATGATGTCAACACAGATGTGTCTACAGTGGAAGAAACCCGCTAACTAGGACTAAACTAGGAATAATCTGGTGCTGAGCAACACGCTTTACTGTTTTTTTAACAAAGACAAAAATCATATTATGAGCCATCAATCATTTAGCTCAATCTGAGAGACAATACATGTCAGTCAGATGACATCATCATTTGCAGCCAATCATCTGCACTCATTTCCTTTGATGAGGAAGAAGGTTCCCACTGCTACCCCCAGCAGACCGACAGTCAGACCCACTCCACAGAAGACTGCAGGTCCAACACCGGGGAGAGACTGCTCCACATCTGCAAATCGAAAACAAATGCAATGTTCAGCATCAGCAACACTGTTGGAGAAACCTCAGCTCCCACTCCAGTCCTCGCTCTCTGATTTGCAAACACCTTTTAATACTTTACAGATTTTTTTTTTTTTTATTTGAAGCTTGTTTTAAATTCTGACAAAACCAAGATGATGTTCTTCTCAAATTCACAAACAAAGCCAAAGGACCTGAAAACCATTGTTACTCCACAGGGTACAGTGACTGAGAAGGTACCACAGGACAAAGACCTTGGATTTTACTAGATGACTCTTTCTTTCACTCCTCATATTCAGCTTCTGGTAAAGAAGCTAAAATTGAAGCTGGGTTTTTATTTTAGAATTAGGTCTTGCCTTTCTTTTCAGGCCAAAAAAAGACTGGTTGCCTCCACCTTCATGGATGCATTGGATTATGGAGATATTATTGATAGGAACGCTCCCTTGCATAGTTTGTTGATGCTTGACTTTGTTTATGATGGTGCACTAAGGTTCATTATGAATTTTAAGATAAGATAAGCCTTTATTAGTCCCACAATGGGGAAATTCCAGGATTGCAACAGCACAGGGATAGCAACACTCAGAGCAATAATTTAGAAATAAGAAAATAAGAGCAGTGAATATACTCATGTACACATAAATATATAAACACAGTGCGGAGCATTGTAGCTAGATGGACCAAACAGCATAACCGTCTATTTAGTTACCCCACATAGTATGAATATGTACCCATACATATTGTCACCCTCCGTAGCGACCGATATTGTCCTAGTTGTATACTGGAGGGGACCATTTTGTGCAAGTCTGTTGCATCTTTTGCATTCAATACTATTAGGTCATCACGTCTTTTTGCTATCTCTGCGAGCAGCCCTGCTTAGGTTATAAAGTCTGACAGCCGTAGGTAGGAAGGACCTGCGAAACCTCTCGGTTGCGCACCTAGGGTGATGTAGTCTACTGCTAAATGAGCTCCTCAGTGCGTTCAGTATGTCCTGCATAGGGTGGTACTCGGACTCCAGCAGAGATGACAGTTTAGCCACCATCCTTCTCTCTCCTATCTCCTCCACTGGGTCAAGACGTTGCCCCAGGACAGAGTTAGCTTTCTTGATCAGTTTGTTCAGTCTCTTCCTGTCCGCTGCTGTGATGCTGTTGCCCCAGCAGACCACTCCAAATGTGATGGGTGATGCCACCACTAAATCGTAGAGGGTCTTCAGGAGCACCCCTTGCACACCAAAAGACCTGCGCCTTCTCAGTAGGAACAGCCTGCGCTGTCCCTTTTTGTAGAGTGCATCGGTACCAACTGAGCCACCACCGGAGTGGTGGCTCAGTTGGACACAGCCCCCCATCAGGTTGGGGGGCTGTGTGCTGGTGGAGGGGGGGTGAACAGTAGGTCTTGATGACGGTAGAGGCAGCAGTGGTTGGTGTGCAGGCGGGGGGGAGGGCGGTTGGTCAAACCTATTAAAGAACAAGTTCAGATTGTTCACCCACTCCCTGCCCCCCGTGGCCTGGGAGGAGGTATTCTCAAGCCCAGAGATGGTTTTGAGGTTTCTCCAGACCCCGCCGATGTTGCTCTGTTGCAGCTTGTCCTCCATCTTCTTCCTGAAGCTGTCCTTGCCTTCTATGATCTTCCTCCTCAACTCCCTCTGTACGGACTTCAGCATCTCCCTGTTCCCGGACCTGAAGATCCTCTTCTTCTCTCTCAGAAGTGTTTTTATCTCAGGGTTGATCCAGGATTTGTTGTTCGAGCAACACTGTATGGTCTTGGTGGGTACGGTGATGTCCACACAGAAGCTGATATAGTCCGTGATGGTGTGAGTGAGGCCATCGATGTCCTCACCATGTGGATCCTAGAGCTGCTCCCAGGCAGTGGTTTCAAAACAGTCCTTTAGAGCGTCTATTGCCTCCTCAGACCATATCTTCACCGTGCGCATGACCAGAGGTTGTCTGTGAACTAGGGGTTTGTACACCAGCAGGAGATGAACCAAGTTGTGATCCGATCTCCTGAGTGGGGGGAGTGGTGATGAGGTGTACGCCTCCTTAGTGTTTGCATAGAATAAGTCCAGTGTTTTATTGTCTCTAGTGTGGCATGTGACATACTGGGTGAGCATGGGTAGAATGGGGGACAGTGAGATATGGTTAAAATCACCGAAGATGAGGAGAAGAGCATCTGGGTGTTGTGTCAACAGCCTGCCAGTTACCGAGTGGATGGCATCACGCGCTGCCCCAGTGTTTGCCGTCGGATTTGCATAAATAACAATGCAGATCACACGTGAGTATTCCCTCGGGAGATAAGTAGGCCGCATGCTAACAGCTAGCAACTCAATGTCTTTGCTGCAGTGTTGCTCTTTAACCGTGATATGTCCCAGTCTGCATCAGCTGTTGTTGATATACATTATTACTCCTCCGCCCCTTGCCTTCCCACTATCTGGTGTCCGGTCTGCCCGTATTGCATGGAAACCCTCCAGTTCAATGTTAGCATCTGTTGCTAGTTCTGTTAGCCACGTCTCAGTAAACAACATCATGCTAATCTCTCTGAAGACGCTCTCATAGCATGACATAGCCGCTAGCTCATCAGTCTTATTGAGTAGCGATTGAACATTCCCCATAATAATGGATGGGAGGACAGGTCTGTACCTTATATTCTTCGCCCGCCGTCTTACTCCAGCACAACATCGACATCGTTTCCGTCTAGTTTCTCCCGGTATGTCGAGTTTTTGCGTTAGCATCATGGGCTGATTAAGTGCTAACAGCTGGCCCCTGTTGTATGTAACGTATCCTGCTAACAATAGTGTCTCCGTCTGCTGGCTCAGAAGAAGACATTTGGGGTGATCTGTGTGTTGGTGATGGATAAGGTGTCACCGGATCAGAAAGTTAGCGAGAGAAGCCAGACAGTAAATAAGAAATAGGAAGAAAAACTCAGAATTGAGCGGCTGTTGCAAAAAGGCAGTCGACTCGTGTGGCACTGGAAGTAGTATAAAGCCCGTACTCACTATTGCCTTTTATATAGCTGTGTTGGTTGGTTTGATTTGTCCTGGCATGGACATAAATTTTGGCTCATTTTTATTCATAAATGTATTTTTGGTCTGCTCCCATCTGATCTACAGGTCTTCATTACTCAAGTTCTTATGCTCTTAGGTCACAGGATTTCTGATTACTGTCTGTTCCATCAGTCCAGAACTGAAAGTGGAAAAAATGCTTTTGTTGCTGCTCCCATTGACTGGAACACTTTGCAAATGTGCTAAAGCTGAAGGACCTGGTCTCTCTGAACACTTTTATTGAATGACTAGGGGGCACAGATTTCTATCTGTAGATGTTTTAACAGGTTTTAATGTCACTCAGCCTACATCTGCTGAGCACTTGTACTTTTATCTATTGACGGTCTATTTCTTACATGTATGATAATCATGGTGCTGTTCTAGTGTTGTTGCTAATGTCTGTAACTTGGAATTGGTGATGCTTCCTGTCTTGGCCTGGACACTCTTGTAAAAGAGATTCTTAATCTCAATGAATCTGTCATGATTTGCCTCTCAGGGCAGAGAAAGACAGACCAATGCACCAACTGTACTTTGTGGACTTTATTAACAAAAACATAAAGTTCCAAAGAGTGCACAAACACAAAATCCAAGCACATATAATAAAGAAACTTACACACAAAAATAAGTTTGGAATAAACTCACCAGAGCAGGGAAGGGGCTCTGGTGGCGAGGAAAAGGAATCTCTATCAAGACTGTGGCAGTAAAGAAAATAAAATGAAGTCCTCAAATAGGGACGGAATATACAACATAAGTAATGACAGGTGTGGGTTCACATGAGTGGGGAAAAAAGGGAACAATGAATAGTGATTTGGATCATCTGGGAGAGATGAGAGAGGAGTGGCTGGACTTGACAGCTGACACAGCGACGCCCACACAGAGCACAAAAACAGAAACATCGCCTGACAGCTGTCAACCTCAAGAAAGACACCACAGTACAAATGTAAAGAATAAACATAATCTCCAGAGGCGCCAAACTTCATTCTTGGGGATTTTAACCATGTTTCTTTAAAGAAGACACTTAAAAACTTTCATCAGTATGTCTCCTGCCCAACCAGGCGAAAAAAGACATTGGACCTGTGCTATGGATCCATAGAGAGGGCCTATAAATCACTCCCCCTTCCTCCTTTAGGATCCTCAGATCACAACTGTGTACATTTGCTGCCCACATATAAAACTGCTCTCAGAAGAGGCAAGGTGAAGACCAGAGACATTGATGTGTGGACAGAAGATCAGAGCACAGCCTCCAGGAATGCTTTAACTGTACAGACTGAGAGATGTTCATAATGGCCTGCGGGGATGACTTGGACTCTCTGGCTGAGCTCACATGCTCATACATGGCTTTCTGTCAAAATAAGATTGTTCAACGTAAACGTGTCAAAATATACCCCAACAACAAACCATGGGTTACAAAATCAGTTAAATCCTGCTTACAGAGGAAAGCTCTTGCCTTTAAACAGGGGTCTGTTTCTGAGCTACAGGTTGCCACTAAGGAGCTGAAGTCCGAAATTTTAAGAGCAAAACAGAATTATAAATCAGAGTTGGAAAGCAAGATGGCAGCAAAGAAACTTGGTTCAGCCTGGGCCAGTATGAAAACTGTTGCAGGCCTTCAGAGCACAGAGCGCAGTAATCGTGTGTTTTTAAATGGTTTTAGTTCAGACACAGAGCTGGCTAATGCTCTTAATTGTTTTTATGGTCGTTTTGACTCCTTTGATTTCAGCACTGAAATCCAAGATTTGAAACAGAAACTCAAAGACAATCAGCACTTTAATATTGAGGTGCAGGATGTTAAAAGGGAGTTCTGCGCTGTAAAAGTGAACAAAAGTCAGGGCCCTGATAATATATGTGGGCACTTGGTAAAGTCCTGTGCACATGAACTGAGTCCTATATTTTATTACATTTTCAATAAGTCCTTACAGACACAACATGTGCCTAAGATCTGGAAAGAAGCCGTGGTTGTTCCCGTTCCAAAATCCAGCTGTCCTAAAATGGTAAACGACTTTAGACCAGTTGCTTTGACTTCAATTTTAATGAAAATTTTTGAAAAACTGGTCAGATGTGAGGTCCTATGGCAGACTGAACATGCACTGGATCCTCTGCAGTTTGCCTATAGGCCTCACAGAGGAGTGGAGGATGCCACTGTCTCTCTGTTTAACATGCTTTTTAAACATCTGGATTTTAATGGGACACATGCCAGGCTTTTATTTGTGGACTTTTCTTCCGCCTTTAATACAATCCAACCTCATATTTTAGTTGAAAGGCTCCTGCAACAATTTGATTTGAGCAATAATCTGGTGGGTTGGATTCTGGATTTCTTAACCAACAGGACGCAGAGAGTAAGGGTCAGTGGTACATTGTCTGACCTAAAGTGCTCTTCTACTGGCTCTCCTCAGGGGTGTGTGTTGTCACCACTACTCTTCATCCTGTACATAAACATGTGACGGAGCAGACATGACAACAGACACATTATAAAGTATGCTGATGACTCAGTCATTGTCAGTCTCCTCCAGGATGGTGAGAGTGGCCACGGCCCAGTAGTTGATGATTTTGTTCACTGGTGTGAGGATTCCTACCTGCAGCTGAATACAACAAAAACGAAAGATATGATTATTGACTTTAGGAGGAAAACTCCCAGGCACAAAGTCACCGTACTAAAAGGCCAGACCACCGAATGTGTACAATCGTACAAATTTCTTGGGACGATTATTGATAGTAACTTAAACTTTGTAGTGAACTGTGAAAGGGTGTGCAAAAAGGGTCAGCAAAATTTGCATTGTTTGAGGAAACTTGCACGCTTCCAAATTGACCGAACCATAATGACAATGTTTTATCGGGCTTTTATTGAATCTGTTTTATCCTTTTCTTTAGTGTCATGGTTTGGTCAGATAAAACTGAAACAGAGGAAATCCTTGGATCAGGTAGTTAGATGGTCCAGTCGTTTGCTTGGTGAGTCACAGCTGAGCCTGACATCCCTGTACACCAGACAAGTACAGAGGATGGCTACCTCCATTTTAAATGATGACTCCCACCCTTTGCACTACAACTTTCAGCTTCTTCCCTCCAGACGGAGGTTTGCTGTCCCAAAAAGCAAAACCCAGCGCTACAAAAACAGCTTTGTCCCTGCTGCTGTCAAAGAGTTGAACAAGCTATAAAAATATATTGTACATATTTTATATTTACTTATTTTGTATGATGTCACTTGGGTTCTAAATATTTTATTGGGTTTTAGACCTTTGAGTTTTTTAACCTCTGACTAGTTTTTAACTTTTAACTTTAATATGACCCTTCTCTCTTACCTCTGGTTTCTCCCTCATCTCTTTGTCTTTTTATACCCTGTTTGATGGAGCCTTGAGTATTTTTATCATGTTTATAGTCAGCTTCATGTGTGCCTGTGTTTGTGTCGATGTTGAATGTAATTAGTTTCTTGTAAATATGGATGTCACCAGACTGCAAAACAAATCTACCTACGGGTACAAATAAAGTAACCTGAACCTGAACCTGAACCTAATCAAATGCAGACTAATAAATAATTACAAATTGAAACGAAACACGGGCATAACAAAACTGAAACATAAACAGAAAAATAGAAAGCACTACGAGAATACTGAAACTGAAAAGGCACAAAATACAACAAATATATAAATACAGAGAAAAAGCCACAAGGCTGAGCCTGGCGGAACCTCCAGAGCTCAGCTCGTGTCAGAGCCCCCCTCTCAAGGGGTGGTTCCCAGACACCCCAGGGGAACACCACACCCCAGGGTAACACCAAAAGAAAAAGAAAGAGCACCCCCCCCCCAACAGGGGCACAACAATAACCCACCCAGGGTGGGTGGTGGGGGAAACAGGCTAGGAGGGAACACAACAAAACCCTGCTCAGGACCCACACCAGCCAAAATCAAAGACTTAGGCCCCCTGGACCAAAGAGCTAGAAAGTTCAGGTGGGTGACCAAAGTCCCAGGTCTGGCGGATGGTGAGGTGGTACAAGTTGGGTGGCCTGCCGGAGAATATGGGCCACCCAACCAAATGGCCCAGTCCGTCAGGTGGTCGACCAGAGTTCTTCAGCCACCTGAACAGCAAGAGCAGTCCAGGGGGCGGCTGCCCAACAGAACAAACTGATGGTGGGCAGGACGGAGGCGTCAGGGAAACCACTATGATGTCAGGGCGAGGAGAGGGAACCACGATGGCCTCGAGCACAGGAGGGAGAACCACGATGGTGTCTGGCAAAGGAGAGAGAACCAGGACCAGAACTAGTGGTCTTAATGAAGTCAAGCCTGATGTTCATGCCATGTTCTCTGTCTCGGAAGTGTGCGTCTTTGTGACTTTGTTTTTCCTTTAATAAATGTTGCAACTCACAGCTCCTGCATTTGGCATCTCTGTTTGCCCTCAGAGAAGAACGTTCATGACAAACATTAAAGCATCACAGCAAGTCGCAAAATGAATACATAAGAATTTAAAACTAAAACGTAAATTAAAATGTATTTAAATTTAAAACTAAAAAGTAAATTAAAGAGAAACAAAAACAAGCTAAAATAGAATACGACAGAAATAAAAGTTACACTACATTGTAGGCTCCTTGAAAGGCTGTGGCAAATAGGAGAGTTTTTAACCTGGATTTAAAGCAGCTGAGAGTTTCAGCAGCCCTGATGCTTTCTGGGAGTTTGTTCCACAGTTGATGGGCATTAAAAACTAAACGCTGCCTCACCATGTTTGGTTCTAACTCTGGGCACAGATAGTAGGCCTGACCCTGATGACCTGAGGGCTCTGGGTGGTTCATAATGGACTAGAAGATCTGAAATGTATTTTGGCCCTAAACAATTCAGAGCTTTATAAACCAACAGCAGGATTTTGAAATCTATTCTTTGACAGACAGGAAGCCAGTGTAAAAAGCTGAGGACTGGAGTTATATGATCCACTTTCTTGGTCTTAGTGAGGACTGGAGCTGCAGCGTTCTGAACCAACTGCAGCTGTCTGATGGACTTTATAGGGCGACCTGTAGGATAGCATTACAGTAGTCCAGTTTACTGAAGACAAATGCAGGAACTGTGGGGGTATTGGTTGTGAACTCTTGTTCCCCACATATGCATGACTCTATATGCATTGGGGGCTTCATGTCTCGGAGAACAAAGGAACATCTGGACCTGCAGGGACCTGCAGGAAGAGGCGAGGAGGTGTGAAGTCAGGCCTTTGTCGAGGAGAAGATCCCCCGAGGGAAGTCCCGGAACATCGAGGGATTATGGACAATTGGTGAAGATCAAAGAGGCATTGTGATTGAGACTATGTACATAGATCGTATGTTTGCATAAGTATCATGTGACCTAGGTTGTGTGACTTTAGCAGAGTATAAGAACTGTGATGCATAGCTGTTCTGTCTCTTTCTGTTTGAGAGATTGATAGAGGATGCGTTCTCTCAATAAAACTGATCCTGAGAAATGAACGCAGTCTCGTCTTTGAGCGCACCCTCTACACTGGTGACCCACGACTAAAGCATGGCCGGTGACGACCTTCACGCGCCGGTCTCCTCAGGAACCAGCGGGGCTAACGCAGCTACTGCAGTCCAGCTGCCCGATTTCTGGCAGCATAACCTGCGCTCCTGGTTTACCACTGTGGAGGCGCAGTTCCATCTTCGGGGGATTTCAGCAGATTCAACGAAATTCTACCATGTTGTTGCCAAACTGGACAGCCTCACAGTGCAGCGGGTGGAGAGCTTGACCAACCACCCACCACAAACGACAAGTACGGCGCACTGAAAGCCGTCCTCATCCACGCTTTCACCCCCTTGCTGGGAGAACGAGCAGAGAAACTCCTAGCGTTGACAGAGGGCGAAGCAGACAGGCCGGCAGACCTGATGGCGAAGATGATAAATCTGAGGGGCGACGACGATGACGGTTTCATCTTCGCCCACCTTTTTCTCAGAATGCTACCGCCAGCAGTGAGAGTCACCCTGGCCAGCTCACAGCTCCTGACCAACCGAGAGTACCATGAGCTGGGACAGGAGGCACAGCGACTCGTCGACGCCCACAGACGGCACTCGGCCACGACGGCGGCAGCAGAGCTGAGCCCATCACCGAGAGACAGCAGGGGACCAGAGGCTGCAGCATCGGACCCGATGACGTCAGCAGCGGCGGAGACCAGGAGAAGCGGAGCGGATGGCCCTCTCTGCTTCTATCATCAACGTTTCGCCAAGAGGGCACACAAGTGCATTCCACCATGCCAGTTCAAACGCTCGGGAAACGCCAAGACCGGGGGTCGGTAGCAGCCGCGGCCCTCGGCGCAAAGAACAAGCTGCTTTTCATCACCGATGCGAAGTCAGGGAGGCAGTTCCTGGTGGACACAGGCTCCCAACTGAGTTTTATCACGCCTTCCTACGCCGACCGGCTGGCGTCCTCCAGCGGACCTCTGGTGTTAGCGGCGAATGGTTCAACGATCAAGACTTTTGGGGAGAAGACCCTCTCCCTGTCTTTTCACGGTTGGACATTTGAGTGGACCTTCATCGTTGCTGCAGTCAGCAACAACATGCTAGGTGCTGATTTTCTGTGCTCTAATAGTTTATTGGTCGATCTTGCTAATAGACGTCTTTTCATTCCTTTGCCTGCACAGCTCGGGTGGCCCCGCCGACTGCACATCCCACTGTCACAGCTGCGGGTGGTAAGTTCCAAGCATTACTCACTAAGTTCCCAGCACTCACGGTCCCAACGTTTTCGGCGTCAGTAACTAAGCACGGGGTGGAACATTTCATACCCACTACTGCCCCCCCCGTTTTTGCAAAAGCTCGCCATTTGGACCCAGCTAAACTGGCCATCGCACGTGAGGAGTTCTCAAATCTGGAAAAACTAGGCATTATTAGGCGCTCGAACAGCCCCTGGTCCTCACCACTGCATATGGTCCCCAAATCTGATGGTTCGTGGCGTCCTTGCGGTGATTTCTGCAGATTAAATAACGTCTCAGCACATGACCGCTAACCGATCCCGCACATCCAAGATTTTTCGTCACATTTGGCGGGGGCGCGCATTTTTTCTAAAATAGATGTGGTGCACGGTTACCACCAAGTCCCAGTTCGCGCTCAAGACATACCCAAAACAGCGGTAATAACTCCTTTTGGACTTTTTGAGTTTTTGCGCATGCCTTTTGGGCTCAAGGGTGCCGCGCAGACGTTCCAACGCATGATGGATGCAGTTTTGCGTGGCCTTCCTTTCATGTTTGTCTATTTGGATGATATTTTGGTGGCCAGTACATCCGAAGACGAACATGAGAGCCACCTCACAACCGTTTTTCAGAGGCTAACAGAGCACGGGTTAATAATTAATCCAGCGAAATGCCAATTTGGGGTGGTGCAAATAGATTTTTTGGGGCACCGGTTCTCTCCAGAAGGAGCGGTCCCGCTGCCCGAGAAAGTGCGCGCAATAACGGAGTTCCCCCAACCTCAAACGGTTAAAGCACTGCAAGAATTTTTGGGAATGGTTAATTTTTACAACCGCTTCCTTCCAAGCGCAGCGCGGCTCATGCAACCGCTGTACGTGGCACTTAAAAAACAAAAACCTGCAAATAAGATCGAGTGGTCCCCGGACCGGGAGCGCGCTTTCGCCCAGGTCAAAGCAGCCCTAGCGAACGCCATTTTGTTGGCACATCCAGTGCCAACGGCTCGCATGGCGCTTACCACGGACGCTTCCGATTTAGCGATGGGGCGGTCGTCGAGCAGTTCGTGGCAGGACGCTGGCAACCTCTCGCATTTTTTAGCAAAACATTGCGCGATAATGAGCGGAAATACAGCGCGTTCGATAGAGAACTGTTAGCCCTGCATTTGGCCATCCGCCATTTCCAGTTCTGGCTGGAAGGACGCCGTTTCACTGCGTTCGTAGACCATAAGCCATTAACGTTTAAGATGGCCAAGATTTCGGAGCCTTGGTCAGCCCGGCAACAAAGACAGCTGGCCGCGATCTCGGAATTCACTACCGATATCCAGCATGTCGCGGGCAAACATAATGTAGTGGCAGATTGTCTCTCACGTGCAGTGGCAACGCCAAACCCCCAGGGGACAGACTCGGCGGCCGTGGCCGCAGGCCAGGTTTGCGGCGCGGGAGCGCTCGCAGCCCCGGTCTGCGTAGGTTTAGATTATGCAGCCATGGCCGCAGAGCAGGTCGATGACGCGGACGTGCGCGCGCGCTCCAGTCTGGACCAACAGGGTTAAGGCTGGAGCACAGGGTGCAGCAAAATGGTGCGCCCCCTCTAATCTGTGATGTCTCCACGGGGCGCCCGCGCCCCGTAGATCCAGCCACATGGCAACGCCGCGTTTTTGATGCAATCCATTTGCTGGCGCACCCAGGAGTGTGTGCATCGATTAAAATGGTGGGAGAAAAGTTTGTTTGGCCGGGGTTGCATAAACAGGTCAAAGAGTGGGCCGCAGCCTGCGTAGCGTGTCAATGGGCTAAAATTCACAAACATACCAGAGCCCCATTAGAGCCGTTTCACATTCCGGCTACACGGTTTGATCATGTACACGTTGACCTGGTCAGCCCCCTCCCTTTGTCACAGGGGTTAACACACCTTTTGACGATGGTGGACCGCACCACGCGCTGGCCAGAGGTGGTCCCTCTGGCATCAACTGCAGCAGCAGACGTTGCACGCGCGTTTTTAACGGCTTGGGTTGCGCGTTTTGGAGTCCCTTCAGACATAACGTCTGATAGGGGCCCCCAGTTCATCTCCGAGCTCTGGTCATCCATGGCTCACAGCCTAGGTGCGAAAATTCACCGCACCACTGCGTATAACCCTCAGGCTAACGGTTTGTGCGAACGTTTCCACAGGTCATTGAAGGCAGCCCTCAGGGCGTCGCTCACGGATACAAATTGGGCAGATAAACTTCCATGGGTTTTATTAGGGTTGCGTTCTGCACCTAAGGAGGATTTGCAAGCCTCCCCAGCCGAACTAGTTTTTGCTCAGCCCCTCCGGCTGCCGGGAGAATTTCTCCCGGACAACCCCGCACCGAGTTGCCCCCCCCCCCCCCCGGCTCAGCTGTTGCAGAGCGACACCGGATCAAACACCCTTCCTGGCCCAGTTCATCACAGCTTTCCGCGCGTTTTTGTGCCCAGCGCTTTAAAAAACGCGGAGTTTGTTTTTGTTAGACGTGATGCTCAAGAGGCCAGGTTTGCGACCGCCTTACGACGGACCGTTCAGAGTGTTGGAAACAGGTGAAAAGCATTTTTTGCTTGATTTGGGAGACAGGAAGGACTTGGTCTGCATCAACAGACTCAAACCTGCCTTTGTTTTGGCTGACGAACAGGTGCAGCTGGCCAGGGCGCCCCGCCGGGGCAGGCCGCCAAAAAGGCATTGTCTCAAATCACCACAGGGATGCACTGATGACTCTGATTCACAGATACGAGGAGCTGCTGCTGAGGGAGCAAAACCCACTCACAGCAGATATGGCAGGAGATTTAAGCCCAAACAACTAGGGATGGTGTTGTGATAGATTGTGATATTTTCTGCTTTTTATGATATGTTGTGATTTTTTTTTTTTTTTTTGTTACTAATTTGTACCCGTAGGTAGATTTGGTTTTGCAGTCTGGTGACAAGCCACCGGCTGCCAGTCGCTGCGTGCGCGAGCGCCCTAAACCTACATGTTTTTGGTATGCGGGAGGAAACCGGAGAAATCCCGGAGTAAACCCGCGCAACACGGGGAGAAGATAAGATAAGATAAGCCTTTATTAGTCCCACAATGGGGAAATTCCAGGATTGCAACAGCACAGGGATAGCAACACTCAGAGCAATAATCAGAAGGCAAGAAAAAAAACAAAACAAGAACATCTAGTAAACATATGTACATATTACTATAAATGTGTATATATATAGACACACAGTGCGGAGCATTATGGTTGGTGAATGTGCAGCAGAAAGTCTAAGTTCTCTCTCCGCGGATGCGGCGGGCCAGCTGGAAGTCTTTGGGCATGATGGTGACCCTCTTGGCAAAGAAGAGACCCACCAGGTGGGCCTCTCTGGTCTCCTGCAGAGCCATGACGGCGAAGCTCAGGAAGCGCAGGTGGGTCTTGAAGTCCTGAGCGATCTCCCTCACCAGGCGCTGGACGGGCAGTTTACGGATGAGCAGCTCCGTGGATTTCTGGTAATGACGGATCTCTCTCAGAGCCACGGGCCTGTAACGGCGAGGCCTCTTCACTCCGCCGGTGGCCGGAGCGCCTCTCCGAGCAGCCCTGGTGGCTAGCTGTCTCCTGGGGGGCTTCTTCCTCCAGTAGATGTTACGGGCGGTCTGCTTGGTTCTTGCCATCGCTCTTTATTATTCTGTCTTATATTTCTTGCACGCCGCCTAAACTCCAGCCCGGCACCCGCGTCGTTTTCGCTACAGCTCCCGGTATGTCGAGTTTCCTATTAGCACCGGGCGGCGGCCAAGTGCTAGCTAGCACTAGCTCCTCCCCGCTGTAACGTCTCCCACTGTAAACAGTGGCTCCGTCTGCCGACCCGGGAGACCCCCGGGGCGATCCGTGCATCCGTGATATATATACAGAGTGAAAGGTGTAGAAAGAAGAAGGAAGATCAAAAAAAGGCTGTTGCAATAGGCAGCCGACTCGTGTGGCGCCACCGGTCCGGCGGAACCGGAACCGGAAAAAAAAAACAAAAAACAAAAAAAACATGATGAAAACAGAACATGCAAACTCCACACAGCTCACTGTTGGTCGGGGGCTGGGATCGAACCCACGATCTCATGATCCCCGCGATCCCCCGGCCGAGGGTAAACTGTGCTGCCACAGTGCTAAACCACTGCGCCACCGTGCACTGCGCCACTGTGCAGCCCTGCAGTTGTGATGTGCTCTACTATGCATTTTTATGCAGAATTTTTATCCGAATTTGCTGATTTCTTAGCTGATTTAGTGCTGAAATCTGATAGAATAATTATAGTAGGGGACTTTAATATACATGTGGATGTAGATAGTGACTGCCTTAATGTGGCTTTTAATTCAATATTAGACTCGATTGGGTTTTCTCAGAAAGTAGGAAATTCTACTCATTACCTCCACCATACATTGGACCTTGTTCTGACATATGGCATAGAAATAGAAAATCTTGTAGTGTCTCCTCATAACCCTGTACTGTCAGACCATTGTCTGTTAACCTTTGATTTTACTATTTCTGACTATTTGGCTCCTAAAGAAAAATATTATCACAGTAGATGCCTCTCAGATGATGCTGTTTCCAAATTTATGCAGATTGTTTCCTCTATGCCATGTGTCAACACAACGGAAATAAGCTATAGACAGCTTGCTCCTTCTGTAATTGATAACATGGTGGATAGTGTTTCAGCTTCTCTGCATCAGGCTCTAGACTTGGTGGCCCCCTTAAAAAAGAAAAAGTCTAATCAGAGATTTCTAACTCCTTGGTTCAACACAGAAACTCGTAGCTTAAAACAGAAGACTCGTCAATTAGAAAGAAAATGGCGCTCTACTAATTTAGATGAAATCTATTTAGCTTGGAGAAATCATCTTTTAATTTATAAAAAATCTCTTAGAAAAGCTAGAACGAGTTATTACTCTGCATTAATAGAAGAGAACAAGAATAATCCCAGGTTTCTTTTCAGTACTGTAGCCAGGTTGACAAAGAGTCAGGACTCTGTCAATCCTAGCATCCCCTTAGAGCTTACTAGTCAGGACTTTATGAACTTTTTCAATAATAAAATTTCATCCATCAGAGATAAAATCAATCAGATTCTTCCCACAGTTAACTTAAATACTGTAACTACTACAACTCCTTCTATTGATGTCTGTCTTGATGAGTTTACTCCAATCGACCTTTGTGAGTTAGACAAAATAGTTTCCTCATCCAAACCTTCAACTTGTCTTTTAGACCCTATTCCTACCAGGTTATTTAAAGAAGTCTTCCCACTTATTGGGAGCTTTATTCTTCATATAATCAATTCTTCATTAACTTTAGGCCATGTACCGCAGGCTTTTAAAACAGCTGTAATTAAACCCTTACTCAAAAAGCCAACGCTAGATCCAGGAGCTTTAGCTAACAATAGACCAATCTCTAATCTCCCTTTCATTTCAAAAATCTTAGAAAGAGTTGTTGCTACGCAATTATTTGACCACCTGCAGGGAAATGGTTTACTTGAAGAGTTTCAATCTGGGTTTAGAATCCATCATAGTACTGAAACAGCCTTAGCGAAGGTCACTAACGACCTCCTCATTGCATCTGATAATGGACTAGTTTCTGTACTTGTCCTTTTAGATCTTAGTGCAGCTTTTGATACTATTGATCATAATATTCTACTTGATAGATTAGAACACTATGTTGGACTTAATGGAACTTCGTTGCAGTGGTTTAGATCTTATTTATCTGATAGGTTCCAGTTTGTTCATGTAAATGATGAGTTTTCTTTCAGCTCAAAGCTTAGTCATGGAGTTCCACAGGGATCTGTGCTAGGCCCTACTCTTTTTAGTTTATATATGCTTCCGTTAGGCAACATTATTAGAAAGCACTGTATACATTTTCATTGTTATGCAGATGACACACAATTATACCTGTCAATGAAGCCAGATGATACTAATCAATTAGCCAAGTTAGAAGCCTGTCTTAAGGAAATCAAAGCTTGGATGACTTGTAATTTCCTGCTATTAAATTCAGATAAGACTGAAGTCATTCTTGTTGGTCCAAAAAACCTTAGAAATTCCTTTCCAAATCAAACTTTCAGTTTGGATGCAGTTACTCTTTCTCTTAATAGCTCTGTGAGGAACCTTGGAGTTATTTTTGATCAGGATTTGTCCTTCAATTCACATATTAAATTTGTTTCTAAGACTGCCTTCTATCATTTGCGTAATATTGCCAAGATTAGGAGCATCTTGTCTCAGAGTGATGCTGAGAAGCTGATCCACGCTTTTGTTAGCTCGAGATTAGATTATTGTAATTCTTTATTATCAGGCTGTCCTAAAACATCTTTAAAAAGTCTTCAGCTGATCCAAAATGCTGCAGCAAGGGTTTTAACAGGTACTAGAAAGAGAGATCGTGTCTCTCCGGTTCTGGCCTCCCTTCATTGGCTTCCCATAGAGTTTAGAATTAAGTTTAAAATCCTTCTTCTTACTTACAAAGCTCTAAACAATCAGGCTCCTTTTTATTTAAAAGATCTGATACTACCGTATCATCCTAATAGAGCACTACGCTCCCAAAATGCAGGATTACTTGTAATACCTAGAATCTCCAAAAGTACAATGGGAGGCAGAGCCTTCAGTTATCAAGCTCCTCTCCTGTGGAATCAGCTGCCAATCTGGATTCGGGAGTCAGACTCGATCTCTGTTTTTAAGAATAGGGCTAAAACCTACCTTTTTGATATAGCCTACAATTAGGGAGGGATCATGTGTTTCTGAACCCTCCCTTAGTTATGCTGCTAATAGGTTTAGTCAGCCGGGGGACCTCCAGTAATGCACTGGGCCTCACTCCTTTCCTCACTCTCTATGAAATATTTTTTTTTTTGCTGGTCATTAACATTTGTTTGTTCTCTCCCATAGATTGAGTCCCCATCGTGCTGTTTGCTCTCTACATGTCTGTTCTTTTCTTCTTCTCTATCCCCTCACCCCCCAGCCAGTCGCAGCAGATGACTGCCCCTCCCTGAGCCTGGTTCTGCTGGAGGTTTCTTCCTGTTAAAAGGGAGTTTTTCCTCTCCACCGTCGCCAAGTGCTGCTCACAGGGGATCGCCTGATTGCTGGGGTCTTTCTGCAACTGTGGGGGTCCCCCCTACAGTTGATAGTGCTATGAGATGACTGTTGTTGTGAAATGGCGCTATATAAATAAAGTTGAATTGAATTGAATTGAATTGAATTTTAGAATATACTTTGTCCTCAAATAGACGTTTGGGGGGAGTTATGTGGGGGTATTGGGTGTGAACTCTTGTCCCCCACATATGCATGACTCTATATGCATTGGGGGCTTCACGTCTCGGAGAACAAAGGAACATCTGGACCTGCAGGGACCTGCAGGAAGAGGCGAGGAGGTGTGAAGTCAGGCCTTTGTCGAGGAGAAGATCCCTGAAGGGGAGTCCCGGAACATCGAGGGATTATGGACAATTGGTGAAGATCAAAGAGGCATTGTGATTGAGACTATGTACATAGATCGTATGTTTGCATAAGTATCATATGACCGAGGTTGTGTGACTTTAGCAGAGTATAAGAACTGTGATGCATAGCTGTTCTGTCTCTTTCTCTTTGAGAGATTGATAGAGGATGCGTTCTCTCAATAAAACTGATCCTGAGAAATGAACTCATTCTCGTCTTTGAGCGCACCCTCTACAGAACAAGTTTTTCTAGATCCTGCTGAGACATCAGACCTTTAATCTTTACTATGTTCTTTAAGTTATAATAGGCTGACTGTCACGATCTGAGCACGGGGGGATTCCGCCGTGCTCTGTCTCTTTGTCTTTTCTCTATATTTGTATTGGATTGTATTTTTGAGTTCTCATTCCTGTTATTTTACCTTTGGTTGAATTTCACACATTCTGTATTGCTTTTTAGTATGATTTATTTTCCTGTTTGCATTCTTTGTTGGTTTGTTATTTACACATTTGGATTTACTTGTTGTTATTATATTCACATCTTGTTGTGTTTTTTCTCTCTTTCTCCTTCTCGGGGCTGCAGCTGTCAGTGACACTTTCGGGGTTTTTTGCTCTATTGTGGGCGGTGCCACTGTCAGCTGTCAGTCCTGTCTTCTCCCTCTCACTACTCCAGTTGATTTCTGTTATAATCATTGTCACCTCCTGCCCGCTCATGGTATCCACATCTGCCATCATTTGTGTTCAATTGTCTCTAGCTCTGTTTAAGGATTATGATTTCTCCTCTTTATTGCTGGAGTCTTAAAGTACCCTTTGTGCCAGAACCCTGTCCTTGTTCTGGCATTTCCTATCCGTGTGTTTCCTGTGTCCTCTTTGTCGTTCGTAAGTTTGCTTTGTACACTATTTTGGATTTTTGTGTTTGTACACAGTTTGAACTTTTTGTTTGTTCATAATCATAACTAGCGGTTCAGCACATGGGTCTCTCTTCTCTTTGCCCCGAGGGGCATTCCATGACACTGACTTCACTACTGTCTTAATGTGGCTGTTAAAATTCAGGTCTGAGTCCAGAACCACACCCATATTTCTGGCTTGGCTGTTGATTTTTAGCATCACTGATTGAAGCTGAGTACTATATACCAGAGTGGTGGCTCAGTTGGTAGAGCATCCGCCCCACACCCGGGAGGCAGGGGTTCAAATCCCAGCCGGGTCATGCCGAAGACCATATAAAAGTGGAACTTCCTGCCGTCCAGCTTGGTACTCAGCAATAATGGAATGGAGGAGGGAAATCTGTGGTGGCGCCTTGCATGGCAGCAGCCCTCTGATTCTGCACTTGGGGTGTGTGTGATTAACACTGTAGATAGGAAAAACACAATCTCGTTCTACTGTACATGATTGGTTGTACGGTTGAATGACATTAAGGGTGTTTTAATTAATTTAATTTAATTTTGTAGAAGTTACAGAAAAACAAACAGGATACGCATAAGTCTGTCTGGAAAAAACTTTATTTACATTTTTAACTTCCTGCTTTTATCTCCGTCCAAAACGGAAAAACTCCGCCTTCATATTAAAACTCCAACTTCACATTAAAACAACACTGTATTTCAGTGCAAGGTGTCAGATTATGGAACGATTTTGGACCTGAATTAAAATCATGTACAAAGCTTGGACAATTTAAACAAAAACTAAAGGAAGAAATACTCCAAACATATTTACAAGACGACATGTAAACTCACATAAGGATTGACATTTCCAGCCTGTGTTGTGTTGTAGCTTAGTTTTTCTTTTTTCTCTGTGACACTATGTCTTAGATTTGTTTTTGAATAGTAACCGCTTAACTTAGACTAGCTCAGTTTTCTTTTTCTCTCAGTCACATTTTGTCTTAGCCTTGTTTTAAATTGTAATCGCTCTTGTCTTGTTTTCTCTTTTTTCTCCTTTGAATTCTTGGATGGAATATGGGTGGGCAATATAAGCTGCGGCTTCAGCCATCACCCATTTCGGATAACTCACGTGGAATTGTATAGTAGAAGGAGTCTTTGTCTAATTTGACCTTGTTGTTATATTATACAGTTTCTTTTAACCTGTAATGTACTATCCGAAATAAATAAATTCATTCATTCATTCATTCATTCATTCATTCATTCAAAAGATCCAATTTTGTGTGTGAGACCAACAACTAACATCACCACACAGGCCCCCCCAGAACACACAAATAACAACATAAATAAACATGCTGACAAAAAACAAACAAACAGCATGAACAAAAATCCAGCAGAAAATAACTCAAGAGAACCTCTTAGGCAACCTAATTACCCTGCCCCGACGACTGCACTGCACAGTCCTAGTGGGCACAACTGTAACTGGAGCAGAAACAACCTCAGGCGCAGGGTTGGGAGGGCGCCCCCACCGAGCCGGGCGGGCTAACTCAACCTCATCGTCACAAAGAACATCAGAATCAGAATCAGAATAGATTTATTGCCAAGTACATTAACAGATCACTGATAACATACGAGAGAATTTGACTTGACACAGAAAATGAACCTGCATTTCCAGTGACGCGGCAGCATCAGAGACGCGCCTGCCAACAGGATAGTGGGTACAGTAGCATGAATAAGAACAATACGAGGAACAACAGGAAGGAGCAAAAAAATCATTGATTCAAAATACTGGTTACATAATTAATCAATATTAAGATTTCAAGGAAAAAAAAAAGCTCTCGATGCACATTCGCTACACAGGATTTACAAGACACAAGAGAGCAGTGTGTGTATCTTTATTCAGTTCATGGATCAATGTGTGTGCGGTGTTGAGCAGTGTTGATGATAATAAGAGAGACACCAAGGGCACTTGGCAGGAGATGTTTTGTCTGGCTGCCGCCGAGTCTTATCTGGGCAGACTGTCCAGATGGCTGTCCAAGGCCTTGTGCTCGATGATTTTGAAAACACAGACTGCCGACAGCCAGGAGGAATTTTCATGGGGAATTGAGCCAAATAGGACTGATCACAGAGAAGGCTTTATGTTTCTTCTGTAGATTCAGTACTTAATCCTTCATTGCGGGGCTTTAAATCCGTCGTGGAAAGACCTAAGCGAGACCATGATGTAATCCACCTTACGAGACAGTTCTCCAGTAGTCGCTATCAGGGTCTTCTCCAGTTTTTCAATTTGATAGATGCACCTCGCGTGGCCAGCATTTTGATAGGTTGTATCCATCTTCAGCAATTTGCAGTAAACCAGGACAATTCCAGTCCCAATCAGAAAGATCCCGATTACCATTATTACGAAGACATACAAATCTTCAATATCTTCGATAGAGAGATTAGTGAGACACAGGATTCTCCAATTACCTGTGTCACGTAAATAGCCCGCTGGAGCCGTTCCTGCGGGGCAGACAGCTTCCCCCGGAGCACTTTTCCTTGTTGAAAAAATAGTGTCAATTGTGTTCAAAGCCCAGCTTATTAACTCCATAATTTCTTTTCGACGGTCGCAGTTAGACGCAGACAGACAACAGCAAGCTGGGATCCAGTAGTTGGGAGGGAGGAAAAAAAGTCAGAGCAGGAGAGAAGGAAAAAGCGTCTACTCTCTTGGGAGGGCGGAAGTGAAAAAACGATTCACCGAAATCCGATCCTGACCCGTCCCCAACTCAACCAAAAAATCCTTATGGCCTGTTTCTAACACCCGAAAAGGGCCATCATAAGGTGCCTGCAGGGGAGAACGATGGGCATCGTGCTGGACAAAAACATATTTAGCCGACCTAAGGCTGTCAGGGACGTAGGACTGAGGAAGGCAGTGGTGCGCAGCCACAGGAACAAAAGCCCTAACTTCCTCTCGACACTTAGGCCTCTTAACCATACTGGGACCTAACCCTGGACTGGTAGGAAGAAACTCCCCTGGAACCCTCAAGGTCTGGCCAAGGACCAACTCAGCAGAAGAGGAATGCAGGTCTTCTTTGGGGGCTGAACGCAAACCCAACAAAACCCACGGTAATCTATCCACCCATCCACTATCCACTAATGACGCGCGAAGGGCCGCTTTCAAAGTCCGATGAAACCGCTCGCATAGTCCATTAGCTTGTGGTTGGTATGCTGTGGTCCGATGGAGTTTAACCCCCAAACTACCAGCTACTTCATTCCAAAGTGCAGAGGTAAATTGCGGGCCCCTGTCAGAGGTAACGTCCAAGGGGACACCAAAACGGGACACCCAAGAGGAGATAAATGCCCGGGCAACATCAGATGCTGTAGTTGATGTCAGGGGAACCACCTCCGGCCACCGCGTAGTCCGGTCCACCATAGTGAAGAGGTGAGTAAAACCGCGAGACGGAGGAAGAGGTCCAACCAGGTCCACCTGAACATGATCAAAACGTCGCTCCGGAATCCAAAAAGGCTCCAATGGAGCCCTTATGTGGCGCTGCACCTTAGCACGCTGGCATGCCACACAGGTTGTCGTCCAAGTCTTCACATCCTTTCTAAGACCCGGCCATACAAACTTGGCGCTCACCAACTTGACCGAAGCCTTAACCCCAGGATGCGACAAAGAATGAACAGCGTCAAAAACACGACGACGCCAAGCCACAGGCACCAGAGGTCGTGGTTTTCCCAGTGTAGTATCACACAGAAGAGTGGCGCCACTGTCTTGAAAGCAGACATCCTCCAACTGCAAACTGGACTCCGTGGAACGAAACACCTGCACCTCCGGGTCCAACAACTGATCGGCAGCCATCTCAGCATAGTCCATGCCCAAATGAACAGCAGCAACTGGTGCACGAGAAAGACAGTCCGCCACCAAGTTGGTCTTACCAGCCACATGCTGAATGTCTGTAGTGAACTCGGAAATAGCCGAAAGCTGCCGTTGTTGCTGAGCTGACCAAGGTTCAGTGGACTTGGCCATGGCAAACGTGAGAGGTTTATGGTCCACAAAAGCGGTGAATTTACGGCCCTCCAAAAGAAACCTGAAATGCCTTGTCGCCAAGAAAAGGGCCAGCAGCTCCCTGTCAAAGGTGCTGTACTTCCTTTCTGACTCGCGTAACTGTCTACTAAAAAAGGCCAGGGGTTCCCAGGAATTGCCCACCCACTGCTCACAAACTGCTCCGACAGCATAATCAGATGCGTCGGTGGTAAGAGCAATGGCGGCCATAGAATCTGGATGAGCCAACAAGGCAGCATCAGCCAGTGCAGCTTTAGCCCCGTCAAAAGCACATAACCTCTCATGAGTCCACTCAATGTCCTGATTACCCCTCTTACCCTTCAAGGCCTCATATAGCGGATGCATAATATGGGCAGCATGAGGTATAAAACGGTTGTAAAAATTGACCATGCCCAAAAACTCCTGCAGGGGCTTGACAGAGGAGGGGCGTGGAAAAGCTAAAACTGCTTTGACTTTAGCCGGGAGGGGCACGGCACCCTGCTGGGATACCTTGTGCCCCAAAAACTCAAGTTCTGAGAGCCCAAACTGACACTTCACGGGGTTCACTATCAGTCCATGGTCACAGAGGCGTCTGAAGAGCTGGCGAAGGTGCAACACATGTTCCTCCACCGAAGCGCTCGCCACCAGTATATCATCCAGGTATACAAACAAAAAAGGCATGTCCCGCAACACAGAGTCCATAAGCCTTTGAAACGTCTGTGCAGCACCCTTAAGGCCGAACGGCATCCTCAAGAACTCGAACAGTCCAAATGGAGTGATCACTGCTGTCTTGGGGACGTCCTGGGGATGGACAGGCACCTGATGATAACCACGCACTAAATCCACTTTAGAAAAAATGACTGTCCCTGCCAGACGTGAAGAAAAATCATGGATATGGGGGACTGGGTACCTATCGTTGGTAGTAGCGTTGTTAAGGCGCCTAAAATCTCCACAAGGGCGCCAACCCCCATCTGACTTAGGGACCATGTGGAGGGGAGAAGCCCACGGACTGTCGGAATGGCGCACAATACCCAGCCGCTCCATATTGGCAAACTCATCTCTAGCGATGGTCAACTTAGCAGCATCCAGACGGCGTGCGCGAGCAAAAACAGGTGGACCCACAGCAGTAATATAATGCTCAACCCCATGTTTAACCACTGCCGCAGAAAATGTAGGCACAGTGAGGGCAGGAAACTCAGAGAGAAGACGCTGGTATCTGTCTCCTGAGGCGAGCATGTTAGCAAGCAGTGGACCAGCCCCACCCAGTGTACATGGATAAGAATCAAAAGACACAGCATCAATCAAACATCTGTTAGCTACGTCAACCAACAGTCTGTAAGCACACAAAAAATCTGCGCCAAGAATAGGAACTGCTACAGATGCTACCACAAAGTCCCAACTAAATTCACGGCCATTAAAACACACAGTAATGAGCCTGGTGCCAAAGGTGCGAATAGGAGTACCATTAGCAGCGTCCAGTGGAGGTCCATGTTCATATTCCATGACGTCAGCCGAAGAGGGGGGAACGATGCTCCGCTGCGCTCCCGAATCCACCAAAAAACGACATCCAGCTGCGCAGTCCTCAATAAAAAGCAGCTTATTGCTGGTGCCGGTGCACGCAGCTGCTAGCGAGCACCAGCCTTCTCGTTTCCCTGTGGCTGGAAAGAGCACGGTGGAATACAGCGCCGAGCCTTCGGTCCAAAACGGCGGTGATAAAAACACAGGCTGCTCTCTTTCTTACGGCGATCCGATACTGCGGCCACACCCACCGAGACTTCTCCGTCAGACTGCCCAGGCAGCAATGCATGCACCGACAAATGACGAGAAGCCAGCCAAAGCCTGTCCGCTTCTTCAGCCAAACCCCGATAATCCTTAGTACGAATGAGGGGCGAGCTGGCCAGGACAGTGCGCACTGGAGGTGGAAGCTGACGCAGAAACAGGTGGGTAAACAGAAATGAACTGTCTCCTGAACCAAGAAGTGCCAACATATTCTCCATCAGCTCAGAAGGTTTGCTGTCCCCCAAACCAGTCATAGACAGAAGACGATCAGCTCGCTCTATATCAGAGAGTTGGTACAGCTGCAGAAGAGCCCTCTTCAGAGTGACGTACCTGTCAGCGTGAGGCGGGTCCCGGAGCAGTCCCATCAAACGGCGAGTAGTGGCAGAATCCAAAGCTGCGACAACATGGAAATACTTCGTGTCATCTGTGGTTATTCCGCGCAGATGGAACTGAGCCTCGACATGCTGAAACCAGGGCTCCGGGTCGTGCTGCCAAAAGTCCGGTAATTTAACGGTAGCCGCAAAAACAGCTGGAGCGGGAGCCGCAGCGGATACAGACGCCGTGGCAGCGATATCAGAAGAGGTCGCTTGATCAAACATTCTTCAAACGTCGGGGTCACCAATGTAGAAGTTACAGAAAAACAGACAGGATACGCATAAGTCTGTCTGGAAAAAACTTTATTTACATTTTTAACTTCCTGCTTTTATCTCCGTCCAAAACGGAAAAACTCCGCCTTCACATTAAAACTCCACCTTCACATTAAAAGATCCAATTTTGTGTGTGAGACCAACAACTAACATCACCACACAGGCCCCCCCAGAACACACAAATAACAACATAAATAAACATGCTGACAAAAAACAAACAAACAGCATGAACAAAAATCCAACAGAAAATAACTCAAGAGAACCTCTTAGGCAACCTAATTACCCTGCCCCGACGACTGCACTGCACAGTCCTAGTGGGCACAACTGTAACTGGAGCAGAAACAACCTCAGGCGCAGGGTTGGGAGGGCGCCCCCGCCGAGCCGGGCGGGCTAACACAACCTCATCGTCACAAAGAACATGCGCAGGCTTCAAACGATCCACCGAAATCCGATCCTGACCCGTCCCCAACTCAACCAAAAAATCTTTATGGCCTGTTTCTAACACCCGAAAAGGGCCATCATAAGGTGCCTGCAGGGGAGAACGATGGGCATCGTGCCGGACAAAAACATATTTAGCCGACCTAAGGCTGTCAGGGACGTAGGACTGAGGAAGGCAGTGGTGCGCAGCCACAGGAACAAAAGCCCTAACTTCCTCTCGACACTTAGGCCTCTTAACCATACTGAGACCTAACCCTGGACTGGTAGGAAGAAACTCCCCTGGAACCCTCAAGGTCTGGCCAAGGACCAACTCAGCAGAAGAGGAATGCAGGTCTTCTTTGGGGGCTGAACGCAAACCCAACAAAACCCACGGTAATCTATCCACCCATCCACTATCCACTAATGACGCGCGAAGGGCCGCTTTCATAGTCCGATGAAACCGCTCGCATAGCCCATTAGCTTGTGGATGGTATGCTGTGGTCCGATAGAGTTTAACCCCCAAACTACCAGCTACTTCATTCCAAAGTGCAGAGGTAAATTGCGGGCCCCTGTCAGAGGTAACGTCCAAGGGGACACCAAAACGGGACACCCAAGAGGAGATAAATGCCCGGGCAACATCAGATGCTGTAGTTGATGTCAGGGGAACCACCTCCGGCCACCGCGTAGTCCGGTCCACCATAGTGAAGAGGTGAGTAAAACCGCAAGACGGAGGAAGAGGTCCAACCAGGTCCACCTGAACATGATCAAAACGTCGCTCCGGAATCCAAAAAGGCTCCAATGGAGCCCTTATGTGGCGCTGCACCTTAGCATGCTGGCACGCCACACAGGTTGTCGTCCAAGTCTTCACATCCTTTCTAAGACCTGGCCATACAAACTTGGCGCTCACCAACTTGACCGAAGCCTTAACCCCAGGATGCGACAAAGAATGAACAGCGTCAAAAACACGACGACGCCAAGCCACAGGCACCAGAGGTCGTGGTTTTCCCAGTGTAGTATCACACAGAAGAGTGGCGCCACTGTCTTGAAAGCAGACATCCTCCAACTGCAAACTGGACTCCGTGGAACGAAACACCTGCACCTCCGGGTCCAACAACTGATCGGCAGCCATCTCAGCATAGTCCATGCCCAAATGAACAGCAGCAACTGGTGCACGAGAAAGACAGTCCGCCACCAAGTTGGTCTTACTAGCCACATGCTAAATGTCTGTAGTGAACTCGGAAATAGCCGAAAGCTGCCGTTGTTGCCGAGCTGACCAAGGTTCAGTGGACTTGGCCATGGCAAACGTGAGAGGTTTATGGTCCACAAAAGCGGTGAATTTACGGCCCTCCAAAAGAAACCTGAAATGCCTTGTCGCCAAGAAAAGGGCCAGCAGCTCCCTGTCAAAGGTGCTGTACTTCCTTTCTGACTCGCGTAACTGTCTACTAAAAAAGGCCGGGGTTCCCAGGAATTGCCCACCCACTGCTCACAAACTGCTCCGACAGCATAATCAGATGCGTCGGTGGTAAGAGCAATGGCGGCCGTAGAATCTGGATGAGCCAACAAGGCAGCATCAGCCAGTACAGCTTTAGCCCCGTCAAAGGCACATAACCTCTTATGAGTCCACTCAATGTCCTGATTACCCCTCTTACCCTTCAAGGCCTCATATAGCGGACGCATAATATGGGCAGCATGAGGTATAAAACGGTTGTAAAAATTGACCATGCCCAAAAACTCCTGCAGGGGCTTGACAGAGGAGGGGCGTGGAAAAGCTAAAACTGCTTCGACTTTAGCCGGGAGGGGCATGGCACCCTGCTGGGATACCTTGTGCCCCAAAAACTCAAGTTCTGAGAGCCCAAACTGACACTTCACGGGGTTCACTATCAGTCCATGGTCACAGAGGCGTCTGAAGAGCTGGCGAAGGTGCAACACATGTTCCTCCACCGAAGCGCTCGCCACCAGTATATCATCCAGGTATACAAACAAAAAAGGCATGTCCCGCAACACAGAGTCCATAAGCCTTTGAAACGTCTGTGCAGCACCCTTAAGGGCGAACGGCATCCTCAAGAACTCGAACAGTCCAAATGGAGTGATCACTGCTGTCTTGGGGACGTCCTGGGGATGGACAGGCACCTGATGATAACCACGCACTAAATCCACTTTAGAAAAAATGACTGTCCCTGCCAGACGTGAAGAAAAATCCTGGATATGGGGGACTGGGCACCTGTCGTTGGTAGTAGCGTTGTTAAGGCGCCTAAAATCTCCACAAGGGCGCCAACCCCTATCTGACTTAGGGACCATGTGGAGGGGAGAAGCCCACGGACTGTCGGAATGGCGCACAATACCCAGCCGCTCCATATTGACAAACTCATCTCTAGCGATGGTCAACTTAGCAGCATCCAGACGGTGTGCGTGAGCAAAAACAGGTGGACCCACAGTAGTAATATAATGCTCAACCCCATGTTTAACCACTGCCGCAGAAAATGTAGGCACAGTGAGGGCAGGAAACTCAGAGAGAAGACGCTGGTATCTGTCTCCTGAGGCGAGCATGTTAGCAAGCAGTGGACCAGCCCCACCCAGTGTACATGGATAAGAATCAAAAGACACAGCATCAATCAAACATCTGTTAGCTACGTCAACCAACAGTCTGTAAGCACACAAAAAATCTGCGCCAAGAATAGGAACTGCTACAGATGCTACCACAAAGTCCCAACTAAATTCACGGCCATTAAAACACACAGTAATGAGCCTGGTGCCAAAGGTGCGAATAGGAGTACCATTAGCAGCGTCCAGTGGAGGTCCATGTTCATATTCCATGACGTCAGCCGAAGAGGGGGGAACGATGCTCCGCTGCGCTCCCGAATCCACCAAAAAACGACGTCCAGCCGCGCAGTCCTCAATAAAAAGCAGCTTATTGCTGGTGCCGGTGCACGCAGCTGCTAGCGAGCACCAGCCTTCTCGTTTCCCTGTGGCTGGAAAGAGCACGGTGGAATACAGCGCCGAGCCTTCGGTCCAAAACGGCGGTGATAAAAACACAGGCTGCTCTCTTTCTTACGGTGATCTGATACTGCGGCCACACCCACCGAGACTTCTCCGTCAGACTGCCCAGGCAGCAATGCATGCACCGACAAATGACGAGAAGCCAGCCAAAGCCTGTCCGCTTCTTCAGCCAAACCCCGATAATCCTTAGTACGAATGAGGGGCGAGCTGGCCAGGACAGTGCGCACTGGAGGTGGAAGCTGACGCAGAAACAGGTGGGTAAACAGAAATGAACTGTCTCCTGAACCAAGAAGTGCCAACATATTCTCCATCAGCTCAGAAGGTTTGCTGTCCCCCAAACCAGTCATAGACAGAAGACGATCAGCTCGCTCTATATCAGAGAGTTGGTACAGCTGCAGAAGAGCCCTCTTCAGAGTGACGTACCTGTCAGCGTGAGGCGGGTCCCGGAGCAGTCCCATCAAACGGCGAGTAGTGGCAGAATCCAAAGCTGCGACAACATGGAAATACTTCGTGTCATCTGTGGTTATTCCGCGCAGATGGAACTGAGCCTCGACATGCTGAAACCAGGGCTCCGGGTCGTGCTGCCAAAAGTCTGGTAATTTAACGGTAGCTGCAAAAACAGCCGGAGTGGGAGCCGCAGCGGATACAGACGCCGTGGCAGCGATATCAGAAGAGGTCGCTTGATCAAACATTCTTCAAACGTCGGGGTCACCAATGTAGAAGTTACAGAAAAACAGACAGGATACGCATAAGTCTGTCTGGAAAAAACTTTATTTACGTTTTTAACTTCCTGCTTTTATCTCCGTCCAAAACGGAAAAACTCCGCCTTCACATTAAAACTCCACCTTCACATTAAAAGATCCAATTTTGTGTGTGAGACCAACAACTAACATCACCACAATTTAATTTAATATTTGAGTCTTTCTTCTTTGATTCCAAAAACTATTATTTTGGTTTTGTCTTTTTTTAATTGAAGAAAATTCTGGCACATTCACTCTTTAATTTGACCAATGCATCTGATCAGGGTTTTAATTGGACCATAGACTCCTGGTGAGATGGTTATGTAGATTTGCATATCATCTTAATAATTATGGTAATATATTTTGTTGTTTTTTTATGATTTGAGCTAGTGAGAGGATATAGATGTTGAAAAGCAAAGGTCCCAAAATGGAACCTTGGGGAACGCCACAGGTTATTTTTGATCGCCTGGATTTGTAGTTACCTATAGACACAATATAGTCCCTGTCTTTTAAATAGGACTCAAACCAGCTAAGTGCTATACCAGAAAGTCTCACCAAGTATTTAGTAAGATGTTATGGTAGACCATGTTGAATGCGGCACTGAGGTCCAGTAGAACCAAGACTGAAATGTTGTCATTATCTGTATCGGAGTGGATGTCATTAATTCAATTCAATTCAATTCAACTTTAATTATATAGCGCCATTTCACAACAACAGTCATCTCACAGCTCATTAAAGACCTTAACTAGAAAAGCACTCGGAGAGCGCAGACCTCCGCCAAGGGGCACAGTTCCCCCCATACAGTGTTTGTGTGTACGTTTTCAGATTCCCTGAGCATGAAAAGATATGACTAGCAATTGGATTCACAATGATTATTTGTTTATTTGACATGGACAGTGCAATAAACAGACAATTAATGAATGAGAATCAATGTGATAGTGATAGGATTAGTGGTTCAGTAGTGTAAAACGGGGCTATAAGGGACGGCGGGTTGATAAGGGACACTTTTCTGGGAAATGTTTTAAATGTAATTCTGCTTTTTTTTATTTTGAGCAGGACGCTGAGTTGTGTTGTTATTGTCAAATATCCATGAATCCTTCATCAAATCTAGGCGGAAGCAAAATTAAAAAAGCAGAATTACATTTAGAAAAGTGTCCCATATTACCCCGCCGTCCCTTATAGCCCCGTTTTACGGTTGTAAAAGCATTGCCTCCTTGGCGGAGGTAATAAACTGAAGTGTTGGTGTGTCCATCTCCTCCACTGACGGATGCAGATTGGTTAGACAGGTTGCCGTGGGTTTTATATTATATTGGGGTTGCGCTCCGCGGCAAAAGAGAATTTAGAATTTTCCCCGGCAGAGAGGTCATTTTTACGCAGCGCCTATAGCTGGGCGGGGAATTTGTGGCAAATAATCGGGCGGCGGACAGGTGGCCGTGTCAGGTTTTGCAGCGTGGCGCAAAAACACGCACGCTGGCGGGGCCAGGCCAGCAGTGTTTTCCGCGTGCTTTTGTGCCTAAAACGTTGAAGAACGCGGAGTTTGTGTTGGTCAAACACGACGACCAGCGCAATGTGCGCAGCGCCTATGGCTGGCGGTCCCAGGCCACCAGTGTTTTCCGCATGCTTTTGTGGCTAAAACGTTGAAGAAGGCGGAGTTTGTGTTGGTCAGACACGACGCCCAGCGCCGTCCATTGCGCCTGCGCACATGTTGAAAATGGCCATATGTCACAGTGTGGAAAAATGCTTTAAAAAATTCCTGTATGCAGACGGTGATGCGGATCATCCCCAAAATTTAATCAGTTCTTCCTTGTATCATTTCCAACAATGCCTGAAAGTTTCATGGAAATCCGTCCAAGACTTTTTGAGTTATCTTGCTAACCAACAGACAGACAGACAGACAGACAAACGCACAAACCCTGGCAAAAACATAACCTCCTCCTGGCCTTTTCGGCCTGGCGGAGGTAACTAGAGCTGTCTCAGTGCTGTGGTGTGGCTGAAAACCTGACTGGAAGACATCAAAACAGTTAATGTCAGCAAGTTGTATAATTGTGGAAAAAAAGCTTTTTCTATTACTTTACTAAGAAAGGAGAGATTTGTTGCATGGGCAACATCTTGTCCTCCATATCTTCCTGCCCAGGCTTGAATCCTACCAACGCCCAACGCTGGAAGGTAGAACACCGGATCACTGGAGAGGGCACTCCAGCTCTCCTTTGGCGTAGACAAAACACAGGGAATGACAGTTACCGGTTATAAGCCACCGCTCAATTGGCGTAGAGCACGGCACCAGGGGTTGTTCCCGACGGTGGGAGAGATCATCGGATCTCACTGGACAGCTTCTGCCCGCCTCAAGCTGGGCAGCCCCCAGCCAATAAGGTGTTGTCCCGCCATAGCTTGCTTTCCTCACTGGGTGCATGGGGATGAGGAGAAGTCCGAACAGCAGGCTGAGAACCTTCGCACGAGGCAAGACAAAAAAACAAAAGAGACCAACTCTAAAACTGGGAACTTGGAACATCCGCACTATGATAACAGGACTCGCTGCTAACCTCAAGGACATCAACGACACCAGGAAGACTGCAATCATCATCAATAAGCTGAAGAGACTGGAAGTGGATATCGCCACTCTCCAGGAAACACGGTTGGCTGATGCAGGCACACTGAGAGAGAAGGACTAAAAGTTCTACTGGCAGGAAAAGGGCAGTGATGAACACAGGGAACACGGAGTGGGCTTCACAGTGAAGAACACCTTGCTGAAGATGGTGGAACTGGGCAGCAATGGCTCTGCACGACTCCTCACCCTCCGCCTCAACACCACTCAAGGCCCAGTCACCCTTGTCAGTGTGTATGCCCCAACACTGACAGCCACACCAGAGGCAAAAGACGAGCTCTACGAGAATCTCGCAACAACTGTCAGGATCATCCCTAACTCTGAACAACTCATTCACCTTGGAGACTTCAATGCCAAAGTGGGTGCTGACCATGACTCCTGGCCCTCCTGTCTTGGACCATTTGGTGTGGGCAGAATGAACGACAACGGACAGCGGCTGCTCGAGTTCTGCACATATCACGATCTGTGCATCACAAACTCGTTCTTCAAGACCAAGCCCCAACACAAGGTTTCCTAGCAACATCCGCGCTCAAAGCACTGGCACCAGCTGGACTTGATCCTGACCAGGCGCACCTTACTGAAGAACGTGCTAATCACCCATTTGTTCCAGAATGCAGATTGCAACACAGACCATTCATTGGTGTGTTGCAAGGTCAAGCTGCAGCTGAAGAAATTCCATTGTGCTAGACAGCCTGGAAAGGCATGGATTGACACCAGCAAGATGGCCCAACCAGAACTTGTTGAGCAGTTTGCCTCCACCTTTGAGAAGGAACTTGGTGTACCACAAGAAGGAGAATCTGCAAAGCAGAAGTGGGAAGAGCTGCGAAACACCATCCACCGCACAGCCTTGGCTACCTTTGGGAGGAAGACCTTGAAGTCACAGGTCTGGTTTGATGTCAAGTTGACCGAGATGACCCCCGTCATTGAAGCCAAGCGCTCAGCACTTGCTGAGTACAAGAAGTACCCAAACGAGAAGAATCTCCAGATTCTCAGGGCTGCGAGAAGCAAAGTTCAGCAGACTGCTCGGCGCTGTGCCAACGAGTACTGGACTCAGCTCAGCCAAGACATTCAAACCGCTATCATAACAGGGAACATCCGTGGTATGTACGATGGCATCAAGAAAGCACTTGGTCCGGCTCAGAGCAAGACGGCCCCCCTCAAATCCTCCACTGGGGAGATGATCACAGAAAAAAACAAGCAGATGGAGAGATGGGTGGAACACTACTCCGACCTCTACTCCAGACAGAACACCGTGACACCGTCAGCCCTTGATGCCATCGACTGCCTGCCATCCATGGACGAACTTGATGCCGAGCCAACCATCAACTCAGCAGGGCCATTGATAGCTTGGCCGCTGGTAAGGCACCCGGCAACGACGGCCCCAGGGAACGGTGCTGGCTCCCTTCCTGTTCACTCTTTATACTGCGGACTTCTCACACAACACAACACACTGCCATCTACAGAAGTTCTCTGATGACTCTGCGATCGTTGGTCTCATCTCCAATGGAGATGAAGCTGAGTACAAAGGGCTTATCCAGGACTTCGTGGACTGGTGCCATCGGAATTGCCTCCAGATCAACGCGAGGAAAACTAAGGAGCTGGTGGTGGACTGCCGCAGGCAAGGACAACCCCTCACAGCACCAGTAAATATACAGGGAACAGACATCGAGATGGTGACATCCTATCCAACCCAGAGAGGACAATCCACCTTTTTCCGGCTGCGGACCACGGACTCGGACTTAGAGGTGCTGATTCTCATCCCGGCGGCATCACACTGAGCGGCAAACCGTCCCAGCAAGAGCTGAAAGTCATTGCTGGATGAAGCCAACAGGACAACATCATCTGCAAACAACAGAGATGAGATCCTGTGGTCACCAAGCATGACACTCTCCATTCCCTGGCTGTGCCTAGAAATCCTGTCCATAAAAATTATGAACAAGATCAGCGACAAAGGGCAGCCCTGGCAGAGTCCAACTCTCACTGGGAATGAGTCCCACCGAATGTTGGCAATACGAACCAAACTCTCACAACGGTTGTACAGGGACCGAGTAGCTTGTAACAACAAGCCCGATACCCCATACTCCCGGAGGACCCCCCACAAAAAACCTTGCGGGACGCGGTCGAACGCCTTCTCCAAGTCCACAAAACACATGTAAACTGGTTGGACAAACTCCCTCGAACCCTCGAGAATTCTCGAGAGGGTAAAGAACTGGTCCGATGTGCCACGGCCAGGACGAAAACCACATTGCTCCTCCTGAATCCAAGGTTCAACCAACGGCCGGACTTTCCTCTCCAGTACCTTTGCATAGACCTTCCCAGCAGTCAGGATGCTGAACAGTTGACCCGGAATCTCTCATACACACTACTGCACCTAGGGAAATTTTGTATATTATAGTTAGTTAGTTTTTTTTCCCAAGTATGTCTCAGGGATGTGTGAATGGATGGGGGGGTGGGGGTGGGGGGGTGAAGCTATGTGGGAGTGTGTCTTAAATTATGCTGCTTCTATTTATATGGATGCCGAGAGAAACGCAATTTCATCTTGCCTGCACTACAGTTGTATGTACAGCAATGTGACAATAAAGTTTGATTTGATTTGATTTGATTTGATTTGCTGGGACGGTTTGCCGCTCAGTGTGAAGCGGCTGGGATGAGAATCAGCACCTCCAAGTCCGAGTCCATGGTCCTCAGCCGGAAAAAGGTGGATTGTCCTCTCTGGGTTGGGGACAGGCTCCTGCCCCAAGTGGAGGAGTTTAAGTATCTTGGGGTCTTGTTCACGAGTGAGGGGAAAATGGAGCGAGAGATTGACAGACGGATTGGAGCAGTATCTGCAGTGATGCGGACCTTGTACCAGTCTGTTGTGGTGAAGAGGGAGCTTAGTTCTAAGTCAAAGCTGTCGATTTACCAGTCAATCTACGTTCCTATTCTCACCTATGGTCACGAGCTTTGGGTAATGACCAAAAGAACAAAATCTCGGATACAAGCGGTTGAAATGAGCTTTCTCCGTAGGATTGCTGGACTCACCCTCAGACATAGGGTGAGGAGGTCAGTCATCCGGGAGAGGCTCAGAGTAGAACCGCTGCTCCTTCACATTGAAAGGAGTCAGTTGAGGTGGTTTGGGCATCTGATTAGGATGCCTCCTGGATGCCTCCCACTTGAGGTGTTTCAGGCACGTCCCACTGGGAGGAGACCCTGGGGCAGACCCAGGACTCGGTGGCGAGACTATGTCTCCCAGCTGGTCTGGGAACGCCTTGGTATCCTCTCTGAAGAGCTGGAGCAGGTGGCTGGGGAGAGGGAAGTCTGGGCTTGTCTGCTTGAACTGCTGCCTCCGCGACCCGGACCTCCGGAAAAGCGGTAGAAGATGGATGGATGGGTTTAATGATGTGTGTGACTTCCCATTTTCTATGGGGGGAGGGAATGTTGTGTGTGATATGTGTGTGTGGGTAGTAGTGCCCGCCCCCTAGGGTGGCGTGAGGTTGGCATGGCCCCCTTGTATATAAACCCCAGTTATGTTAATATATTAAGATGAAACCTGTTCGATGCATGAAGGCTTGCCTCCGACTCCCTCATTTAAAGACATAACACAATGATGTCAGAAAAATATGCTTGCCTTGCATTGCTCAGCTCCAAATTATAAATGCTCAATCTCTCATTATCGATTTCATAATGAACCTGTAATTTAGTTTTTCGCCACCTGCGTTCAACTTTTCAACACTCTCTTTTTTCAGCTCTTACTAGTTAGGAGCAGGAAGACAAAAGAAGAGGAAAACAGCAGCTTTGTGTGTAGCAGAATGGAATGTACGCACTCTGTTGGACAGAACAACATCACAGCGCCCAGAAAGACAGACCACGCTTGTGGCCCTGGAAATGAACAGGTACAATGTAGACATAGCTGCACTTAGTGAAACAAGATTGCCTGGATATGACAGCTTGGAAGACCATGGGTACATCTTCTTTTGGAGTGGGAGATCAACTCAAGAAAGGAGAGAAGCAGGAGTGGCCTTTGCAGTTAGAAAGGAGATAGCAGCAATGCTTGATGAGGAACCGGTGCCAATCAACGATTGATAAGATAAGATAAGATAAGATAAGCCTTTATTAGTCCCACAATGGGGAAATTCCAGGATTGCAACAGCACAGGGATAGCAACACTCAGAGCAACAATCAGAAGGCAAGAAAAAACAATAACATCTAGTAAACATATGTACATATTACTATAAATGTATATATATAGACACACAGTGCGGAGCATTATGGTTGGTTGGTGAATGTACAGCAGAAAGTCTAAGCTCTCTCTCCGCGGATGCGGCGGGCCAGCTGGAAGTCTTTGGGCATGATGGTGACCCTCTTGGCGAAGAAGAGACCCACCAGGTGGGCCTCGCTGGTCTCCTGCAGAGCCATGACGTCGAAGCTCAGGAAATGCAGGACGTTCTTGAAGTCCTGAGTGATCTCCCTCACCAGGCGCTGGACGGGCAGCTTATGGATGAGCAGCTCCGTGGATTTCTGGTAGCAACGGATCTCTCTCAGAGCCACGGGCCTGTGACGGCGAGGCCTCTTCACTCTGCCGGTGGCCGGAGCGCCTCTCCGAGCAGCCCTGGTGGCTAGCTGTCTCCTGGGGGGCTTCTTCCTCCAGTAGATTTTACGGGCGGTCTGCTTGGTTCTTGCCATTGCTCTTTATTATTCTGTCTTATATTTCTTGCACGCCGCCTAAACTCCAGCCCGGCACCCGCGTCGTTTTCGCTACAGCTCCCGGTATGTCGAGTTTCCTATTAGCACTGGGCAGCGGCCAAGTGCTAGCTAGCACTAGCTCCTCCCCGCTGTAATGTCTCCCGCTGCAAACAGTGGCTCCGTCCACCGACCCGGGAGACCGTGCATCCATGATATATATACAGAGTGAAAGGTGTAGAAAGAAGAAGGAAGATTAAAAAAAAGGCTGTTGCAACGGGCAGCCGACTCGTGTGGCGCCGCCGGTCCGGCGGAACCGTAACCGGTTGATGACTATGAGACTCCCACTACAGCAGAAGATGTATGCCACACTCATCAGTTACTATATGCCCCAACAATGACCAACACAGAGGAGGTGAAGGAAGAGTTCCACACTGATTTACATGAGACTATCAGGCGTGTACCGACTGATGACAGGCTGATACTTGTTGGAGATTTTAATGCCAGAGTTGGTTCGGACACTGAGAAATGGAAAGGAGTGCTAGGCAGTCATGGAGTAGGCAAGTGCAATGCCAATGGAGAACTTCTACTTTCACTATGTTCAGAGTACAACCTTGTGATAACCAACACTCTATTTAAGCACAAGGGCACACACAAGAAGACATGGATGCACCCAAGATCTAAGCACTGGCACTTATTAGACTACATCATAGCCAGGCTGAGAGACACAAGGGATGTATTGGACACCAGAGCAATGAGAGGTGCGGACTGTGGTACTGATCATGTTATGCTGAGATCTAGATTAAGGATTTGCAGACGAAACAGCACTGCAGGACGGGTGTGAAGCCATCACGGAAGCTAAACACTAGTGCACTGAAAGGCCAAAAGAAGCAGGAAGAACTTACACAGGAAATGGATGAAAACTTGAAAGACTGGGACAGCAACAACTCAGAGAATGACATAGAAGAGAAATGGGCAACACTGAAGGATACGGTGTATCCGACTGCGAGTGATGTATTAGGCTACCCTGAGAGGAAACATCAAGATTTGTTTGATGAGCATGATGAACATCTGAAGAAACTACTAGAAGCGAGGAATGCAGCTAGGCAGGAAAACCTACAGTGTAACACAAGGTCGAAAAAGAAGAAATACTCAAAGGCTCAGAGTGAGCTACAGAAGTACACCAGAGAGATGAAGTCCAACTGGTGGGATGAAAAAGCAGAGGAACTTCAAACTGCAGCAGACAGAAAAGACATGGAAACATTCTTCAGAATCAGAATCAGAATCAGAATCAGGTTTATTGCCATTGTTCATGTAGTACACAAACTAGGAATTTGTCTCGGTACAATGCTGCAACATTAAACATGATAAGATAAGAGAAATAAACTATACATGTAATAAAGTGTAGGATAAGATTAAGTGATACTGGTCAACAGTTAAAATATATATTAGCCAGCAGCAGATACTGTGGAGAACTATATAGTGCAGTCGGTAATGCAGGAAGAAAACAGTGATGATTGACATGAGTCTGGTTGAGCTGCTGTACATAGTGCACGAGAGTCAATAAGTCACTTAGTGTTCAGCAGTCTAATGGCAGAGGGGAAGAAGCTGTTCATGTGACGGGAGGTTTTAGTCTGGATGGACCGAAGTCTTCTACCAGAGGGGAGGGGGGCAAACAGTACGTGACCAGGGTGTGAGGGATCGGCTATGATCCGGCCAGCACGCCTCCGGGTCCTGGAGATGTACAGATCCTGGAGAGATGGGAGCTTGCAGCCGATCACCTTCTCAGCAGTGCGCACGACGCGCTGCAGCCTTAGTCTGTCCCTGGCAGTGGCTCCTGCGTACCACACGGTTATGGAGGTGGTGAGGATGGACTCGATGATGGCTGTGTAGAACTGCACTAACATCTTGGTGGGTAGCTTGAGCTTCCTCAGCTGCCGCAGGAAGAACATCCTCTGCTGGGCTTTTTTGATGAGTGAGCTGATGGTCAGCTCCCATTTGAGGTCCCTGGTGATGGTAGTGCCTAGGAAGCGGAAGGAATCAGCAGTGGTGATGGGAGAGCCTGAGAGGGTGAGGGGGGGCAGAGGAGTAGTGACTTTCCTGAAGTCTACAATCATCTCCACTGTCTTCAGAGCGTTCAGCTGCAGGTTGTTATTGCTGCACCAGGACGCCAGCTGGGCCACCTCTCTCCTGTAGGTGGACTCGTCGCCGTTGGAGATGAGCCCGATGAGGGTGGTGTCGTCCGCAAACTTGATCAACTTGACAGACTGGTGGCTGGAGGTGCAGGAGTTGGTGTAAAGGGAGAAGAGTAGGGGGGAAAGTACACAGCCCTGGGGTGATCCGGTGCTGATGCTAGTATAGTCTGAGACAGTCTTTCCCAGCCGCACATGCTGCCTCCGGTCCGTCAGGAAGTCGATGATCCACCTGCAGAGGGAGTCAGGCACGTTGAGCAGGGACAGCTTGTCCCGGAGCAGAGCGGGGCGGATGGTGTTGAATGCGGAGCTGAAGTCCACAAACAGGATCCTGGCGTAGGTTCCCGGGGAGTCCAGGTGCTGCAGGATGGAGTGGAGGGCCAGGTTGACTGCATCGTCTACAGACCTGTTGGCTCGGTAGGCAAACTGCAGCGGGTCCAGGAGAGGGGTGGTGATGGACTTGAGGTGGGACAGGACCAGGCGCTCAAAGGACTTCATGACTACAGAGGTGAGCGCTACAGGTCTGTAGTCATTAAGTCCAGTGATCCGTGGCTTCTTGGGGACAGGGATGATGGTGGAGGATTTGAGGCAGGACGGCACGTGGCATAACTTAAGGGAGGTGTTAAAAATGTCTGTGAAGACAGGAGCCAGCTGTTTCGCACAGAGTCTCAGGGTGGAGGGAGACACGCCGTCTGGGCCGGGGGCCTTGCGCGGGTTCAGTCTGGAGAACTGTTTGAGCACATCCTGCTCACTGATGATAAGGGGAGGGGGGGAGGGGGGGGGTGCCTTAAATGAAGTAGGGAATGTGGAGGCTGTGGAGCTGGAGGGAGGGGGGGAGTTGGACACAGATGACGAGGTGTCAAAACGGGCATAGTGTTGGGACAGTCTTTGACAAAGGGCTTTGTCATCCTGACCTTTAGGAGCCTTAGGTCGATAGTTGGTGATTTGCCTCAGTCCTCTCCACACGGAAGCCGAATCATTAGCAGTGAACTGCTGCTGGAGTCTCTCTGAGTATCGAGATTTAGCCCTCTTCAGCTCTCTGTTAAACCGGTATTTAACCTCCCTGTAGCAGTCCCTGTCTCCACTTTTCAGCGCTGCTTCCTTCTCCTTCCTGATCTGTCTGAGCTTAGCTGTGAACCAGGGTTTGTCATTAGAGTAACTCACCCTGGTGCGTGATGGAAGAATGTTCTCTTCACAAAAGTGGATATATGAGTTCACAGTGTCCGTGTACTCATCCAGATCATGCGTGGCTCCTTTAAGCATGCCCCAGTCAGATATTTCCATGCACGTTTCCAGCTTCTCCTCAGCATCACTGGTCCGTATCTTCGTAGTGCTCACAACAGGTTTAGTGAGCTTCAATCTCTGTCTGTATGTGGGAATGAGGTGAACCATCACGTGATCAGATAATCCCAGCGCAGCTCGAGGGACAGCGCGATATGCGTCTTTCACTGTGGTGTAACAGTGATCCAGTGTGTTTAATCCTCTGGTGGGGCATTTAATAAACTGTTTGTAGCGGGGGAGATCGTGGCTCAGATTGCACTGATTAAAGTCGCCAGCCACAATAATCAGCGAGTCTGGAAAACTCCGCTCTGTGTGTTGAATGTGATCCGCGAGCACGCGCTGAGCTTCGCGCGTGTCCGCGTCGGGAGGGGCGTACACAGCGATCATTATGAAAGAAGCAAACTCCCGCGGGGAATAGAAGGGCTTGCAATTGATAACAAGAAATTCCAAGGCAGGAGAACAGTGTTTGGAAATTACCGTTACATCAGAGCACCAGCTACAGTTGATGTAGAAGCAGACTCCGCCTCCTGTGGTCTTGCCGGAAAGCTCTGTGTCACGATCAGCACGGAAGAGCTGAAAGCCGTCGAGGCGCAGCGCGCTGTCCGGTATATTTTCCCGGAGCCAGGTCTCAGTAAAGCAGAGGACAGCTGAGGAGGCGAGGTCCTTGAAACGCATCAGCAGTCTCAGTTCATCTACCTTGTTAGAGAGAGAGTTGGTATTGGACAGAAATATGCCAGGCAGCGCCGTTCGCGAGCCTCTCCTGCGAAGTCGTACGAGAGCGCCCGCTCGTCTTCCTCTCTTCCGCCGTCTCACTTTCCGAGCCAAACAATAAACCAGATCGGCGGCAGGGGCTAGAAAAACTGGGAGGAGGTCCGTGGGGGTGAAAGTCCTGATATTTAGAAGTTCTTCACGGGTATAAGTGCAAGCAGACACACAATTGACAAACAAAAACAAACAAAGAGCGCAGCAAAGCACCATGTCGACCGCTGTGGGCGCCATCTTGGATCTCCAGTACTCCATTCTTCACAGGTTTAAGAGAAATCTACGGCCCTAAACCAAGAGGATTGATCCAACTAAAGGCTATGGATGGTGAAACGGTTTTGCAGGAGAAAGACAAGATCCTGGAAAGATTTGCAGACCACTTTGACCAACTACTAAGCAACCCTGGAGATCTCACTGAAGAGGCTAAAGAAGCTCTAGTGCAGCGACCAGCTGTATCAAGTTTGGATGAACCACCAAATTTTGATGAACTAGATAGATAGATAGATAGATAGATAGATAGATAGATAGATAGATAGATAGATACTTTATTTCGAACAAAAAAGTATAACAAAAACAAAACAAATGACAAATGTAATAAAGTAACAGTATACAGTGTTCGAAAGGGAGAAGGAAGAAGTGAACACTTATTAATTCCATCTCCTCTTTTCCATAAATACACCCATGTAAATTATATACAAATTACCACATTTAAGACCCCAAGTAAACAATTTACTGTATTTTGTACATATCAACATTAACACCCATCCATCCTAACATACATTGATGTCCATACATCAAAACCAGCCTCAAACAACACAGATACACACAGTGCTGTCCCACCCACCATTCCATAGTGTCCCATAGTGTCCCAGAGTGAACATAGTGAATCGTACATATAAATACTACCCTTCTAACATATGTCCTTTCAGCAAATAATGTTTGTACCTCTTTTTGAATTGATTTCTGTTTGTACATAGTTTCAGTTCCGGCTCCAGACTGTTCCACAAATCCACCCCACAGACAGATATGCACAGACTTTTTGTGGTTGTTCGTACCTTGGGTTTTGTAAAGTTTAAGTCTCCTCTCAAATTATGATCATTGTCTCTTTTTTTTAAATATTTTTTGTATATTAGTTGGGAGTTGATTATTAATTGCCCTGTACATGACTTGTGCTGTCTTAAATTTAACTAAATCGATGAACTTTATGACATGTGACTTTAAAAACAACGAATTGGTATGGTCTCTATATCCTACATTGTTTATTATCCTTATAGCTCTTTTTTGTAATGTGCATATTGACTGTAGGTTGGTCTTGTAGGTGTTTCCCCAGACTTCTACACAGTAGTTAAGATAAGGTACAAACAGTGAATTGTACAGTAAGACCAATGATTTATAGTCCAAGATGTGTCTTGTCTTCCCCAGTATGCCTATACATTTTGCCAACTTGGCCCGGATGTGACTGATGTGAGGTTTCCAGCAGAGTCTATTGTGTAGCGTCACCCCCAGAAACTTATTTTCCTGTACTGTTTCTATTCTGGTATCATCTATCATTACCATTATTTCATGATTTATTTTATAATTTCCAAACAACATAATCTTTGGGGTTTTTTTAGATTTAGAGATAATTTATTTTTGTTGAACCACTGCGTTAACTTTTTCATTTCAGTTGTGACCACCTCTAAAACCTGCTGCAAATTCTCACCATTGCAAAGGATATTTGTGTCATCCGCAAACAAAATAAATTTCAGAATTTTTGATACTTCGCTTATGTCATTTATATACAAAATAAAGAGTCTGGGTCCCAAATCTGACCCCTGGGGCACACCACAAGTGATGTCCATGAAGGGTGATTTGTGCTCACCAATTTGTACAAATTGTTGTCTATTACTTAAATAACTTTCCACCCAACTCAACGCTGCCCAACGCTGGGCTGCACGGTGGCGCAGTGGTTAGCACTGCAGCAGCACAGTTTTACCCTCGGCCGGGGGATCGCAGGGATCATGAGATCGTGGGTTCGATCCCTGCCCCCGGCCAACAGTGATCTGTGTGGAGTTTGCATGTTCTCCCCATGTTGCGTGGGTTTACTCCGGGATTTCTCCGGTTTCCTCCCACATGCTAAAAACATGCAGGTTAGGGAGTTAAGGGGCGCTTGCGCACGCAGCGACCGGCAGCTGGTGGCTTGTCACCAGACTGCAAAACAAATCTACTTACGGGTACAAAATAAGTACAAAAAAAAAAAAAAAAAAAACTCAGTCCAACCCCTTATCCCATACCTTTCCAGTTTCCTTAGTAGAATTCTGTGGTCAATGGTGTCAAAAGCTTTCTTTAAATCTATAAATACTCCTACAGCAAACTTTTTTTTTATCTATACAACTAGTAATTTCTTCTATAAGTTCGATCAGTGCCAAAGATGTAGATTTATCTGCTCTAAAACCATACTGGCTGTCTGTAAGGAGGTTGTGTTTTTCAATGAAATCATCCAGTCGACTGGCCTGTAATTTGTGAAACAATGACTGTCTCCTGTTTTGTATAGAGGTATTACTTTTGCTAATGGAAGCTATCAGGACAACACAGGATGGTAAAGCTCCAGGAAGGGATGGAATTCCAGCAGAAGTGTGGAAATTTGGTGGTGTTCAGCTGACCAACTGCCTGCACAAGCTCATCCAAGAGATATGGGATGCCCAGAAAGTACCTCAAGACTGGAAGGATGCAAGTATTGTGTCTTTGTTCAAGAAAGGTGACAGGAAAGATTGTGGAAATTATCGAGGTATGGCTCTGCTAGACACTGTTGGTAAGATTCTCTCACATGTACTACTGAACAGACTCAATGAACACATCTCGCAGAATGTACTACCAGAAACCCAGTGTGACTTTAGAAGTGGAAGAAGAACAATGGACATGATTTTCTGCTTGAAACAGGTTCAAGAAAAGTGTATCGAACAGAACATGCCGCTTTATGTAGTCTTCATAGACTTCAGTAAAGCCTTCGATACTGTTTCGCTACAAGGACTTTGGCAGGTACTCTAGAAATATGGCTGTACAGAGAAGTTTGTCAGCCTCATCGAGGCACTCCATACAGGTATGCAAGCAAACGTGGCAATGAGTGGTTCAGTATCTAAAGACGTTCCAGTAAGCAACGGGGTGAAACAAGGGTGTGTGCTGGTGCCTACACTCTTCTCACTATATCTGGCAGCCATGCTTGAGGTGGCCTTCAAAGACACTTCAGAAGGAGTATACATTCAAACAAGGAAAGAAGCAGACTTGTTCAATGTGGCACAGTTTAAAGCCAAGACCAAGACATCGATAAAGGTAGTAAGAGAAATGCTCTTTGCCGACGACAGTGTTCTAGTTGCACACAGTGTGGAAGATATGCAATCTTTAGTGGATAAATTTGCAAGAGCAGCTAGCCAATTCAGCCTCCAAATCAACATCAAGAAGACAGAGTGCCTTTCTCAACCACTAAAGTTCCAATTATCAACATCACTACCAGAAGAGATCAGCATTGGTACAGAGCCACTAGTCAAGTGCAAGACTTTCAAGTATCTAGGGAGTACTGTTTCAGAGAATGCTAGGCTGGAGGATGAACTATCTCTCAGAATGGGAAGAGCGAGCACTGTGTTTGGAAGCTTGAGGGAGAGACTGTGGAACAACTGACATGTGTCTATCCGTGTGAAATGCAAAGTTTACAGAGCAACAGTACTGGCTACTCTATTGTACGGTGCTGAAACCTGGACTGTCTACAGAGTGCAGGTGAAGAAACTCCATGCGTACATGATGAGACACCTTCGAGCCATAATGAACATCTCATGGAAAGACAAGATAACCACCATAGAAGTGCTGAAACAAGCTGGTCTAGCATCAATGGAGGACATGCTAATACAGATGAACCTGAGATGGCTCAGACATGTTGAGAGGATAGACCACCAGCGTCTTCCTCGGCAGTTACTCTACTCACAGTTATGTGAGGGCAAACGCAATCAAGGTAGACCAAGGTTCAGATTTAAGACACTGTAAAAAGAAACTTGAAGAAGTTGGACAAAGACAGGAGTTCCTGGCAGTGAAAGGCTAAGGACAGAGCTGTGTGGAGGAATCTGATCAGACCTAAATGAAACAGTCATTGTCACCCACGGCAGACTGCTATGATGATGATGATAGCAGATGCAGAATATCACCAACTACAGGAGACCATCCCCCCACCCTGTGGAAAACCTCCAGCTGGCTAACGACCTAAACAGCTTTTACTGCAGGTTTGATAAGAACCTACAGTTCTCACCTCCCACCCACACAAAAGGATTATCTGCAGCCCCAGGAACTCCATCCCTCCTCCACTCTGACCTCCCACCAGCACTAACGATCTATGAAGAGGAGGTGCGCCGGGTCTTTCAGAGACAAAAGATCAAGAAGGCTGCAGGACCTGATGGTGTGTCTCCGTCCTGCCTGAGAGTCTGCTCCAACGAGTTGGCCCCCATCTTCACCCGGATCTTTAACAGATCACTGGAGCTGCGTGAAGTGCCTTCCTGCTTCAAACGCTCCATCATCATTCCAGTTCCCAAGAAACCCTCTGTTACAGGATTAAACGACTACAGACCTGTTGCCCTGACCTCTGTGGTCATGAAATCCTTGGAGAGATTGGTGCTGAACCACCTGAAGGTCATCACAGGCCCCCTGATGGACCCACTGCAGTTTGCCTACCGGTCAAACAGGTCAGTGGATGATGCAGTGAATATGGGACTACATTACATCCTGCAACACCTCGACTCCCCAGGGACGTACGCCAGGATCCTGTTTGTCGACTTCAGCTCAGCGTTCAACACCATCATCCCAGGCATTCTTCATCAGAAACTCCTCCAGCTCAAGGTGCCCCCCTCCACCTGCCAGTGGATCTCCAGCTTTCTGACTGACAGGTGGCAACAGGTGAAGCTAGGGAGATTTACATCCAGCTCCCGAAAAATTAGTACTGGCGCCCCCCAAGGATGTGTCCTTTCCCCACTGCTCTTCTCCCTCTACTCCAATGACTGCACCTCAGAGGACCCTTCGGTGAAGCTCCTGAAGTTTGCGGACGACACCACAGTCATCGGTTTGATCCGGGATGATGATGAGTCTGCATACAGGCGGGAGGTGGAGCAGCTGATCCTCTGGTGCAGCCAGAACCATCTTGAACTTAACCCAGGAAAAACGGTGGAGATGACTGTGGATTTCAGGCGACACCCCCCTTCATTCCCCCCACTCACCATCCTCAACAGCACAGTGTCCACTGTGGACTCCTTCAAGTTTCTGGGAACCACAATCTCCCGGAACCTGAAGTGGTCCTCCCATATAGACACTGTCCGGAAAAAGGCCCAGCAGAGGTTGTTTTTTCTGCGTCAGCTCAAGAAGTCTGATTTGCCTCAGGAGCTGCTGGTTGTCTTCTACACCGCCATCATCCAATCTGTCCTCTGCTTTTCCATCACTGTCTGGTTTGGATCTGCCACTAAACAGGACAAGACCAGACTGCAGCGGATCATTAAGTCTGCGGAGAGGATCATTGGTACTGACCTACCCTCCATTGAGAACTTATATCGGTCCATAACCAGGAAACGGGCGGGAAACATCTGTGCTGACCCATCACACCCCGGCCACAAACTGTTTGAACTTCTATCTTCTGGTCGTCGTTACAGATCACTGAAGGTCAAAACCACCCGTCACAGGAACAGTTTCTTTCCTCAAGCCATCACTCTGATGAACTCCTAACATTCACCTAGTCCTACCTGTTGCTGTACTCATGACTTTTCATCCATTATTACATTGCACATAACTCTCACACTGCTTTTTACTTCATTCACATTATATCACTGAATCTGAGTTCACATTGAAATACTGTGTGACTGTATATTTTTTCATATATTTCTGCAAAGTGTGGTTAGTCTGAGTAAATAACTGCATATATTCCTGTATATATTTGCATCCTTTTATAGAAACGTGGACAGACTGTAATTTACTGTACATACTCTGTTGTCATTGAATCCTTATTTAAATCTTATTTAAATCCTCCACCTGAACAACGAGAGCAAGTTTTTAGCCAAAGTCAAATTCCTTGTATGTGTTGTGCATACTTGGCCAATAAAGCTGATTCTGATTCTGATTCTGATTCTGATTCTGATGATGATGATGATGATGATGACTAGTTTGGCATTTCTCCATGGAAGCTTTTTTTTAATAGTGACCACCTTCACCTTGATGGGAGCAATGGCATTGATAATATTTGTAATTTTACCATTGAAATTTTCCAGCAAGGTCATTTACTGAAGGTGAGGAGGGGGAGGGGGGTGAAGAAGAGAAAGCTTGGATGAATATTTCACTGGGATTATCACTAATGTACTGTTTTTTGATGATCTCTGTCTGGATATTTCTACTGACAATAATAGTCCCACTGTATATACTGTGTAGATAGATAGATAGATAGATAGATGGATGGATGGATGGATGGATGGATGGATGGATGGATAGATAGATAGATAGATAGATAGATAGATAGATAGATAGATAGATAGATAGATAGATAGAGAGATAGACTTTATTGAACCCAAACTGGGAAATTACAGTGTAGCAGCAGCATGTCAGTAGACAACCAAATGGCAAAAAAAACGATAAGGTGAAGGTGCAGGCACATCTCGTCCAAACACACAGCATAAAAGACATGTACCCATGGATTACCCAGCGTTTACCCATGGAAAGTAAAACTGCTAAAAACTTATATATATCGTAGATGAATATATGATGACCCGTATAAACACATGAATCATATCCATTGTACAATGCAGGACTATCAGGAGCAGAGTGAAAAGTGTGGCATCAATCAGACTGTAAGGTGCAGTATGGCAGCATAGTTCTGACAAAAATACAACATCAGAGTGAGTTATTGTTGTCATGACCCGAGCACTATGCCTTGGTGCTCGGGTTAATCTTGTCAGGGTTTGACAGCGGCGTTATGATTCTAGCTCTCCGAGCTCTTATTGTGATAGTGCTCGGGGAGGCTTCCGCTCAGCTATCAAACTCTGAACAGCTGTGCTGCATTTGTGGTCATTTGTGCCAGGAATATTTCTACCCTCCCTAGCGATCACATCCTTGCAGCAGTGTCTGTTAACTCTCCGTCACGCGACGGATGCTTAGGATTTATTCCTACCACGTCTGCTTGGGTTGACCGTCGTGCCCCTGGACTAGTAAGTGTGCTGTATAGCCTTACCCCTCCCGGTGTGTATCGATCTCTGTGTGTCTCTGCCTTAGCAGCTGGTGTAATTATTATTTTCACCAACCTTGCCTGCCTAGTGTATGACTGTCTCCTGCTATGGACCCGTAGAGCTGTTTAGCCTATGCCTCCTGTTGTGAGTAGACTCAAGAGTCATTGTCTCTGCAGCTTGTGTTGTCACTTTTCTCACCGTAAATAAAATTCACTGAACTCACTGGTGACTGTGTGGCGTCTTATGGTGGCTCGCGAGAGCCACCCATGACAGTACACTGCTGCCATAACGGCGTTTACGGTGGCGCCAACCCGAGACGCAATTCACCTGTGAGTTTTGAGTTTTTGGACAGTTGCTGTTCCTGTCTGGGTACTGAGTGTGTGGGGAGAATGCCGTCACGGAGGGGCCGTGCTGGGAGCCCGAGCCTCGAGCTGACAGGCTTCCTGGAAGTCGTGGATGAGATGCTCATCTCCGCTTCCCTGCTGGACTACCATCACAGTATACACTGGTACCTAGACGCTGCTGAAGATGTCCTTCGTCATCTCCCTTCCCGCTGGGCCGACCACCCGGAAGTCAACACGAGGAGGGAAGATATCGCCGCACAATGTGAGATTTTCCTGATGCTGGAGGAGGAGCGCGGCGTGAAGCAGGAGAAGAGGCACTCCTGCTCATGGCCTACGGATCCTGATCCCGTCCTCGATCCAGTCCTGGAGTTCGCACCATCTGGGGGCCGGCGGAGGCGTCGGCGCCGCGGCCAAGCACGTCTTCAGCAAGCTCCTGTTCCGGATCCAGTTCCGGGCCGCCGGAATGACCCCCTCAATCAGACTGCTGCTGTGAGTGAGTTGAGTCCTGTGCCGGTGAGTTCCGTCCATGGGGCCTATGTTACCATCCAGCGAGCGAGGGAAGGAGCAACGTCCTCTTCAGCCGGCTCCATCTTACCTTCGGGAGGCAGGCAAGTTCAATTTCACTTTTCTAGTCATTATAGTGATTTGTCTTGTCTGACTCCTGGGGGTGAAGCTCGGGGTTCGCAGCTCCCCGAGTTTCCTTCTCCAGCTGAAGCCAGTTATACTGAACCTGCTGCCTCTGTGTTTCCTCCTGCGGAGCGGTCCTCGGCGTCAGTCCCACGCCATCGAACGAGGGGGAGGCCTGCAGCTCTGGGAGATATCCCGGCCCTGCAGCCTTGTATTGGACAGAGGAGGAGAACGGACTGCGGTGAGGAGCCAGAGCCGACGAGTGAGCGTCACCAGGGTTCCTCAGAGATGCAGCCCGAGTCAGCAGGTCGAGGGTCCTCTGCCCCCACGCCATACGGGTTATTGGCATGGACACCAGCGCGAGAGGATCCAGCTGCAGAGACCATCAGGCCGGCTGTGGAACCCGACGCAGCCGAGTGGGAGCCCGACGACGAGCGTCTGTCTGAACCTGGATCGACGAAGTCCTGGACGGCTCCAGAGCCCGAGTGCAGGCAAGTGCTCTTCCTTGTTTTCCTTTATGGTGTGTTAGAGCATTTTTGCCTGCCTCATGGGGACGCGAGCGAGGGGCAGCCGTCTGCTGCACCCGAGCTCGTCTCGCTGGGCTCTGGCGCTGCCGGTGGAACTGATCCAGGTCCTCTCTTGTTCTCTGAGCCTTTCCACAGCGTTACTAGTCTGGAATCTGTCAAGGTCATGGGACTGGAGGTTCCAGGTTCGGGGATGGAGGTCGTCGCCGAGGTGACCCAGTCGGGGTCCAACGTGGGTGCAGCGGTGACCCAATCGGGGTCCGTCCTGACCCAGTCGGGGTCCGACGCGTGGGCCGAGGTGACCCTGTCAGGGTCCGATGCATGGGCAGCGGTGACCCAGTCGGGGTCCGACGCGTGGGCAGCGGTGACCCAATCGGGGTCCGTCCTGACCCAATCGGGGTCCGACGAGGTCCAGTGGGGGTCCAGCGCAGGTGCCGCTGCGTCCCAATCAGGATTCGAGGAGGTCCAATTTTTTGATTGTTCCCCTCTCAGGAGCCACCAGTTGGGGGCCGTTGGAGGGTTTTGTCTGGCAGTCTTGCGCTCTTATGTATTGTCGTCATTAGGCGGGCTGCATGCTATTCCTCCACGGTCCTGGTGGTTGTGGGATGCGGGTCAGCCACCCGAGGAACTGCTTTGTGCGTTCAGCGTCTTGGGTTGGTCACCCAATAAACTGTGTTTGCTCCGGGGTGACCTGGTTCGGCCACCAGAGGACTTGTTTCTGGGGGCCTGGGACTGGGGCAGGCTGCCTGACCATGTACTGTTTTGTGGGACTATCCGTGGGCCATCAGAGGCAGGGAGGTCGCCGGAGCTCTGCCTGGGGGGGCGTTGGATCTCCGCCGATCATCTTTTTGCTTTGGCCCATACGGTTTCTAGTCTTGTCAAGTTATGTAGAGCAATTTTAGATTGCCTCATGTGTTTTGTAAGCCATAGTCAAGTCTTAGTCAAGTTATGTTAAGCAATTTAGATTGCCTCATGTGTGTATTTTAAAAGCCATAGTCAAGTCATGTCAAGTTATGTAAAGCAATTTTTTTTGCCTCGTGTGTGTGTTTGAAATCCATAGTCAAGTCATGTCAGGTTATGTAAAGCTTTTGTTTTTATTTGCCTCATGTGTGTTTATAGTCCATAGTCTGGGTTTTGTTTGTTTTTGTTTCGTCCTCCCCTCTTCCTTTTGAGGGGCTATGGTCAAGTTTTGTTTTGTTCTCCCCTCTTTCTTTTGAGGGGCCATAGTTTGGTGTTCTCGTTTCTTAGTTTCCAGGTGTGTGCATGTATTTCTTGTTTCTCTTTCATAGTTACCATGTGTTAGTGTGTATTTTTTTTTCTTGGTCATAGTCATGTGTTTGCATTTACGTCTTGTTTTTTTTTCCCATAGTTATCATGTTTGCATTTATTTCTTGTTTCGGTTTCCAGGGTCATTGTGTGTTTGGGTTAGGTTATGTACACTGGAGTTAGACGGGTTGTCTGTGGTCTCGGTGGGAAAATTTTCAGGGTCAAGTGTTTTTTGTGCTTTGTTTTTTCCCTTGTATTGTAGTCATGTCTTGTTTTGTTTTTTCTCTGTTTTTTTTTTTTCCTCTCGTCATTGTTCTGGGGAAAATGGGATGGATATGTCAGGTGATATATTCTTTTCCTTTTCTGTTTAGGGTTTTGTTAGGTTTTGTTTGGCTCCTTCCTTGCCTGTTCCTCAATCCACTCGCCCTGTGGTTGGGGGAGGGGGGGGGGGCAGGTGTTACTAGATGTTCAGAGCCCGTCAAGTGAGGGGGGCCTACTGTCATGACCCGAGCACTATGCCTTGGTGCTCAGGTTAATCTTGTCAGGGTTTGACAGCGGCGTTATGATTCTAGCTCTTTGAGCTCTTATTGTGATAGTGCTCGGGGAGGCTTCCGCTCAGCTGTCAAACTCTGAACAGCTGTGCTGCATTTGTGGTCATTAGTGCCAGGACTATTTCTACCCTCGCTAGCGTTCACATCCTTGCAGCAGTGTCTGTTAACTCTCCGTCACGCGACGGATGCTTAGGATTTATTCCTACCACGTCTGCTTGGGTTGACTGTCGTGCCCCTGGACTAGTAAGTGTGCTGTATAGCCTTACCCCTCCCGGTGTGTAATGATCTCTGTGTGTCTCTGCCTTAACAGCTGGTGTAATTATTATTTTCACCAACCTTGCCTGCCTAGTGTATGACTGTCTCCTGCTATGGACCCGTAGAGCTGTTTAGCCTATGCCTCCTGTTGTGAGTAGACTCAAGAGTCATTGTCTCTGCAGCTTGTGTTGTCACTTTTCTCACCGTAAATAAAACTCACTGAACTCACTGGTGACTGTGTGGTGTCTTATGGTGGCTCGCGAGAGCCACCCATGACAATTGTGACATGTTAGGCTAGCCCAGGGAACACGCACACAGGCTCGGGTGAGATTTAAGAGTCTTTATTGAAAACAGGTGTATGGATGCGTGAGTGAGGGATGTAAATGTCTTGTCGGGGACAGGAGCACCGAGGGCAGAACAGAACACCGTACAGCCAGGCAACCCTGAGGACAGAGCAGAGAACAAGGGTGAGCTGAACACACAGGGATATGATGACTGTATGAATGTGGCTTACTTGCAGAGGGTTGGTGGCTGGCATTGGCAAGGCGAGCTCATGCCTGGGAGACAGCGCCCTGATCAGCACAACGGGAAGAAGACTGGAGAGGAACGGCGATAAGGGAGGATTTTCCTCCGCCAGGAGGTTCCACCTGTGCACAGGGGACAAACTGAGAGAGCAGGTAAGAGAAGGAGCTTACGTGCATAAGATGAGAGGAGCACTGGCCGTGGGAGTCAGGCGAACGCAGAGCTTGACGAGGAGGAGAGCTGACGACTCCAGGCCGAAGCCCTGGGCAGAGCAGGTTAAATAGGCGCGGCCTGATGAGGTGCAGGTGTGCGCACAGCTGGAGTGGATGACAGGCGGGAGCGGGCTATGACAGTACTCCCCCCTCGAGCAGCGCCTCCTGGCACTGGCTTGTCCGGGTGCACACGATGGAACTCCCTCAAGAGCTGTTTATCCAGCACGAAAGCGGGGGGCACCAAGCATCTGTGCTCCGGACCATAACCTTCCCAGTCCACCAGGTACTGTAGCCCCCGGCCCCGATGTCGAGAGTCCAGGATGGCAGTGATGCTCCAAGCCGGGTGACCGTCAATCATTCTGGGAGGGGGCAGCGCCCTGGGGGGGGACAGAGAGGACTAGACACAACAGGTTTAATTTGTGATACATGAAAAGTGGGATGGACATGAGGGGGGGGGGGAGATCCAAGCACACAGCCACCGGATTGACAACCTTCTCCACGGGGAAGGGGCCGACGAAGCGCTGAGTCAGTTTCCTCTTTTCAGCCTTCAGGTTGATATCTTGAGAAGATAGCCACACCTGTTGTCCCGCCTGGTAATGTGGCGCGGGCCTCCTGCGACGATTAGCAGAGGAAGAGTTGTGCGCCGCTGTGCGTAAAAGGGTCTGGAGCGTTTTGGTCCACAGCCGCCGGCACCGTCTTAGGTGAGCCTGGATGGAGGGGACAGCCACCTCACCTTCTTCCTCAGGGAACAGCGGGGGTTCATACCCTAAGGACGCCTGAAAGGGAGACATCCCGATGGCCGAAGAAAAGGTGGAGTTGTGAGCGTACTCCACCCAGGGGAGATGGGTGCTCCAAGAGGAGGGGATGGGGGAGATGACGCAGCGCAGGGTGGCCTCCAACCCCTGGTTGGTACGCTCGCATTGCCCATTCGACTGAGGGTGATGTCCCGATGACAGGCTAACCGCGGCTCCTACAGCGTTGCAGAAACTCCTCCAGATGCTGGATGTGAATTGAGGACCCCGGTCGAAAACAATGTCAGCTGGGATGCCATGAAGCCTGACGACATGCTGCACCAATAGATTAGCAGTGTCATGTGCCAAGGGGGGCCCAGGAAGTGGCACAAAGTGGGCGGCCTTGGAAAACCGGTCTACAATAGTCAGGATGACAGTGTTTCCATGAGGGGGGGGAGACCAGTGACAAAGTCTAGGGCGATGTGAGACCAGGGCCTACTAGGAACCGGCAGAGGGTGGAGGAGACCCACAGGGGGTGAGTTGGAAGACTTATTCATGGCGCACTGGGGGCAGGCACGTACGTAGTTGGAGACGTTGGTCCGAAGCCCAGGCCACCAAAAGAACCTCTGGATGAGTTTCACAGACCGGGTGATACCTGGATGGCAGGCGAATTTAGAGGTGTGAGCCCAATGGATAACATCGCCCCGGACCGACGAGGGCACGAACAGTCTTTCCGCTGGGCCACCGCCAGGGTCAGGTTCGGACTCCAATGCCTTCTGGACCTTATCTCTAATCGCCCAGGAAATGGACCCCACTACGCACGACGTAGGCAGGATGGTGTGGACCTCTTCTTCAGGGGCTTCTGGGGCAAACTGCCTGGAAAATGCGTCCGGTTTCCTATTCTTGGACCCCGGACGGTAGGAGATGGTAAATCTGAACCTGCCAAAGAACAATGACCAGCGTGCCTGGCGGGCGTTCAGGCGCTTGGCCGTCCTGATGTATTCCAAGTTCTTATGGTTGGTCCAGACTACGAAAGGCTCAGCTGCCCCCTCCAACCAATGGCGCCACTCCTGCAGCACGAGTTTAATAGCGAGGAGCTCCCTGTCACCGATGTCATAGTTGCGCTCGGCCGAGGAGAGGCGCTTGGAGAAGAAGGCGCGGGGGCGCAGTATCCCGTCCACCAGATTGCGCTGCGACAAAACAGCTCCCACCCCAGTGTCAGACGCATCCACCTCCACCAGACATTGCCACGCTTGGATTCACCTAAGTGAGGACCCAGGAGGATGAGAATTCCTTCTTTAGCGTCTCGAAGGTGGCCGCCGCTTCCGTCGTCCACGGAAGGAGGTGAGGCGGGTCAGAGGAGGGGTGATGGAGCTATAACCAGGGACAAAGCGGCAGTAAAAACCAGCAAGGTGAGGCGGGTCAGAGGAGGGGTGATGGAGCTATGGAGCTATAACCAGGGACAAAGCGGCAGTAAAAACCAGCAAATCCCAGGAATTGCTCAACCTGCTTCCTGGAGGAGGGAGTGGGCCATTCAACCACCGCTTTGACTTTGGCCGGGTCAGGAATGAGCTGATTATGCGAGATAATAAAACCCAGGAAAGAGGTCATGCTAGTGAAAAACTCACATTTCTCAGCTTTGACGTATAATTGGTTCTCCAGAAGACATTGAAGGACCCGCCTCATGTGGAGTAGATGCTCCTCCCAAGAGCGAGAGAAGATCAAAATATCATCCAAGTAGACGAAAGCAAAGACCCCAAGGAAGTCACGAAGTACGTCGTTAATTAGACATTGGAAGACGGCAGGGGCGTTGGTGAGCCCAAACGACATCACAAGGTATTCAAAGTGGCTGCTGGGTGTCCGAAAAGCTGTCTTCCACTCATCACCCTCCCGGATCTGGACGAGGTGGTAAGCGCTGCGAAGGTCCAATTTGGGGAACCAGGACGCCCCCTGGAGGGAGTTAAAGGCCGAGTCCATAAGGGGCAGTGTATAACGGTCCTTGATAGTAATGTCGTTAAGAGCCCTGAAGTCTATACACGGCCGTAAGGACCCATCCTTCTTCGCTACAAAGAAGAATCCAGCACCCAGGGGAGACGAGGAGGGGCGAATGATGCCGGCACTGAGGGACTCCCGGAGGTAGGCGTCCATAGCCTCTCGTTCTGGGGCTGAGAGACTGTAGAGGCGGCCGGATGGAAGAGGCGCCCCTGACCGGAGGTCGATGGCGCAATCATAAGGGCGATGGGGTGGGAGAGCGCCTTAGATTTGCTGAATACGGTGCCAAGGTCGTGGAGCTCCGGCGGGACTGAGGAGAGGTCCGGTGGGACAGGGTCCACAGCGGGGGAGGGCACAGACGGGGCAAAGGCAGCGGACTGGAGACAAGTACCCAGACAAAAAGTGCTCCAGGAGCGGACGCAGCCAGTTTGCCAATCAAATACGGGGTTGTGGAGGCGCAGCCACGGGTAGCCCAGAATGACAGATGAAGTGGAGGAAGGAAGGACATAAAAACTGAGGTCTTCCCGGTGATTACCGGAGATGATGACGGGGAAGGGTTGGGTCCTATGGGTGACCCTTTCAAGGGGGAAACGGGTGAGGGCAACAAGATGGAGAGGGGAGGGTAACGCTTGGCATTGGATGCCCAGGCGGGTTGCCAGACTCTTAGAAATAAAGTTCTGTTCCGCCCCCAAGTCTACCAGTGCATGAGTGATGTGTGCAATGGAATTGTGGCAGAGTCTGATTGGAATTTGGCATTTGGAGAGGGAATTTGACTGGGTGATGTCCGCGAGGCCCCCTACAGCGACTCGCGGACTTCCCCTTTTGGCTTCACTGGGCAGACTTCCAAGAGATGCTGGTCGTCTCCGCAATACATGCAGAGACCCAACTCTCGGCGGCGCTGTTTCTCTGCTAACGGAAGTTTGGCCCTCCCGATTACCATAGCGTCAGGGTCGGCAGCGGCCTCCGGAGGAAGCAACACCAGGGGGCGAGACTGAGGTGTGCATGAGAAGGCTCCGCACGAGCAGCTATGAGACTTCCGCTCGGCGGCCCGCTCCCTCAGCCTGTTATCTAAAGATATGGCTAGGGAAATAAAATCAGATAGCCGATCCGGCAGGTCCCAGCAGGCCAGTTCGTCCCATAAATTGGAACTTAGACTGCGGAGGAACAAACTGCAAAGGGCGGCGTCGCCTCAACCAACCCCCTCCACAGCTACCCGGAACTCGATAATGTAGTCGGCCGTTAAGCGGCTACCCTGGCGAAGGCTGAGTGGCCGCTCTGCTAGCACGCTATCTCGATCGGAATGATCAAAGACCTCGAAAAAATTTTGCACGAACTGGGTATACGTAGGTCAGGTTTGCGTAGCTGGGCTTCGCCATAACGGCGTAAGCCCAAGCTAATGCTCGCCCTTCCAACAGATTGAAGATGTAACCAATTCGGCTATGGTCAGTTGGGAAATCCCCGGGAACGCGCTGAAACACCATCTCACATTGTAAGATAACCCCCCCCCCGAGCTTTCCGCGGAAGCGCGCGGGGGTGGGGACAGGGGTGAGACTGTGAGGGGCAAACTGACCGGCTTGAGGAACGGGAGGAACTGACCCACCGAGCTGAGATGCCTGCGGAGGGTCAAGACGATCCAGACGGTGAGTCATAGAGGTTAATTGGTTAAGAATTACCTGTTGCTGATGGACAATCAAATCCACCCGAGCCTCGAAGGTGGAAAGCTGGCGTGTGAACCCGCTGTTCGCTGGGCTACTGTGCTGCAGTCGTACTGACATGTTACGCTAGCCCAGGGAACACGCACACAGGCTTGGGTGAGATTTAAGAGTCTTTATTGAAAACAGGTGTATGGATGCGTGAGTGAGGGATGTAAATGTCTTGTTGGGGACAGGAGCACTGAGGGCAGAACAGAACACCGTACAGCCAGGCAACCCTGAGGACAGAGCAGAGAACAAGGGTGAGCTGAACACACAGGGATATGATGACTGTATGAATGTGGCTTACTTGACGAGGAGGAGAGCTGACGACTCCAAGCCGAATCCCTGGGCAGAGCAGGTTAAATAGGCGCGGCCTGATCAGGTACAGTTGTGCGCACAGCTGGAGTGGATGACAGGCGGGAGCGGGCTGTGACATATTTTACATTGAAATGGCATGTGGCAGGAAAGATTTCCTGTACCTAACCGTTTGGCAGCGAAGCTGTAGTAGTCTGCTAGAAAAAGTCCTCCGCTGTCTGTCCACTGTGTGGTGGAGGGGGTGATCAGGATTGTCCACGATTGATTGCAGTTTATTTAGTGTCCTCCTCTCCACCACAGTATCAAAGATCTCCGGCCTGAGACCAATTACAGAGCCAGCCCTCTTTATAATCTTCTCAAGTCTGTTGGTGTTGCTGGCTCTGATGCTGCTACCCCAACAGATGGCAGCAAAGAAGAAGGTGCTGGCAACAACGGCCTGGTAGCAAAGCTCCAGTATCCTGTTACCCACGTTGAAGGATCTCAGCTTCCTCAGGAAGTAGAGTCTGCTCATCCCCTTCTTGTATGCAGCATTGATGTTAGATTTCCAGTCCAGTCCATTGCTGATCATGCCACCCAGGTATTTGTATTCCTCCACTACCTCCACATCCTCCCCCCAATCCGTAATAGCTGTGAAGGTGTCCTCTTCTTCCTGAAGTCAATCACCATCTCTCTGGTCTTGCTGACGTTCAGCCTCAGGTGATTCTGCTCCGTCCACTCCACAAATCTGTCTACCAGTGCCCTTTACTCCCCCTTCCTCTCCCCCTCTTTTAAACCCAATAACAGCTGAGTCATCAGGGAATTTCTGCAGGTGGCATGATTCGGTGTTGTATTGAAAGTCAGTGGTGTATAAGGTGAAGAGAAAAGGAGAAAGCACAGTCCCCTGTTTAGGTCCTGTATCACTAACCAACACGTCAGACAGACACTGCCCAACTGGACAAACTGTGGTCTCCCTGTCAGGTAGTCAGTAATCCAGGAGATCATGGAGCTGTCGACCCCCATCACCTGCAGCTTCTCACCAGGCAGCAGTGGATGGATGGTGTTAAATGCACTGGAGAAATCAAAGAATGTGATTCTCACAGCATCTCCTCAGCCATCCAGGTGCAGATGGGCTTGTTGCAGCAGGTGGATGACAGCGTCTCCAACTATTCAATGGGGCTGATACGCAAACTGCAGAGGGTCCAGCCACACCTTCACCTGTGGCCTCAGGTAGGCTAAGACCAGTCTCTAAAGGACCTTCATCACACAGGATATGAGAGCAACTGGTCGATAGTCATTCAGGTCAGATGGAGATGACTTCTTGGGGACAGGGACCAGGCAGGACCTCTTCCACAGCACCAGTACTCTCTCCAGACTCATGAAAGGGTTAATGTATAGTTAGTGCCAGAATAATAATTCTGTAGGTGATCTCCCATTATACCCTACACATATTCCATACAAATTCTGTTTGCATGCTTATGAACAAGTATGTTATGGTATATTGATAACAGGAATGAGACAAAGGTATTGGCTGCACGGTGGCACAGTGGTTTAGCACTCCGGCAGCACAGTTTACCCTCGGCCGGGGGATTGCGGGGATCATGAGATCGTGGGTTCGATCCCAGCCCCCGACCAACAGTGAGCTGTGTGGAGTTTGCATGTTCTCCCCGTGTTGCGTGGGTTTACTCCGGGATTTCTCCGGTTTCCTCCCGCATACCAAAAACATGTAGGTTTAGGGCGCTCGCGCACGCAGTGACCAGCAGCCGGTGGCTTGTCACCAGACTGCAAACCAAATCTACCTACGGGTACAAATAAGTAACAAAAAAAAAAAAGTATAAGATAAGATAAGATAAGATAAGATAAGCCTTTATTAGTCCCACAACGGGGAAATTCCAGGATTGCAACAGCACAGGGATAGCAACACTCAGAGCAACAATCAGAAGGCAAGAAAAAAACAAGCAAGCAAGAGCAGCTAATATACTGTACATATGTACATATTACTATAAAATATATATATATATATATATACACACAGACACACAGTGCAGAGCATTGTAGCTGGATGGAATAAATATATGAATATATGAACACACAGTGCAGAGCATTGTAGCTAGATGGAATAAATATGTAAATATATAAACACTCACAGTACGGAGCATTGCAGCTAGGTGGAATAAATATGCAAGTATATAAACACACACAGTGCGGAGCAATGTAGCTAGATGGAATAATATGTAGATATATAAATATATAAACACACCCAGTGCTGAGCATTGTAGCTAGATGGAATAAATATGTAAATATATAAACACACACAGTGCTGAGCATTGTTGCTAGATGGAATGAAACAGCATAACCGTCTACTTAGTTATCCTACATGGTATGATTATGTGCCCATACATATTCTCACCCTCCATAGCGACCGGTATGTTCCTAGTTGTATGCCGGAGGGGACCATTGTGTAAGTCTATTGCATCTTTTGCATTCAAAAAACTATTAGTTTGTTACGTCTTTTTGCTATCTCTGCGAGCAGCCCTGCTTAGGTTGTACAGTCTGACAGCCGTTGGTAGGAAGGACCTACGAAACCTCTCGGTTGTGCACCGAGAGAGAGCCCTCTCTGTCTTTTTGCTCTCTCTTTTAAGTCAGGTCTTTTCACATTAGTTACACACCCAAAACAGCATTCTCACACACTCTTTAATAACACATTTTAAGGGATCGGTAACGTGAACAGAGGATGGCCTGTTCACGTCAGAGTTAAACTAGCCAATCAGACGGTCGCGTATAAGCCCATCCTATTGTACTAGGTCGCCCCACCTGAGAGAATAACTGTAACACGCACCCGGAAGTCGGGGTTCAGTGTGGCCACGCTCCAGAGGGAGCTGGGTCACGCTGCACCCAGCGCTGCTTGCTTTACATGTGGCTTCTAAATAAATGTTTCAGAATCAGAATCAGAATCAGGTTTATTGCCATTGTTCATGTAGTACACAAACTAGGAATTTGTCTCGGTACAATGCTGCAACATTAAACATGATAAGATAAGAGAAATAAACTATACATGTAATAAAGTGTAGGATAAGATTAAGTGATACTGGTCAACAGTTAAAATATATATTAGCCAGCAGCAGATACTGTGGAGAACTATATAGTGCAGTCGGTAATGCAGGAAGAAAACAGTGATGATTGACATGAGTCTGGTTGAGCTGCTGTACATGGTGCACGAGAGTCACTTAGTGTTCAGCAGTCTGATGGCAGAGGGGAAGAAGCTGTTCATGTGACGGGAGGTTTTAGTCTGGATGGACCGAAGTCTTCTACCAGAGGGGAGGGGGGCAAACAGTACGTGACCAGGGTGTGAGGGATCGGCTATGATCCGGCCAGCACGCCTCCGGGTCCTGGAGATGTACAGATCCTGGAGAGATGGGAGCTTGCAGCCGATCACCTTCTCAGCAGTGCGCACGACGCGCTGCAGCCTTAGTCTGTCCCTGGCAGTGGCTCCTGCGTACCACACGGTTATGGAGGTGGTGAGGATGGACTCGATGATGGCTGTGTAGAACTGCACTAACATCTTGGTGGGTAGCTTGAGCTTCCTCAGCTGCCGCAGGAAGAACATCCTCTGCTGGGCTTTTTTGATGAGTGAGCTGATGGTCAGCTCCCATTTGAGGTCCCTGGTGATGGTAGTGCCTAGGAAGCGGAAGGAATCAGCAGTGGTGATGGGAGAGCCTGAGAGGGTGAGGGGGGGCAGAGGAGTAGTGACTTTCCTGAAGTCTACAATCATCTCCACTGTCTTCAGAGCGTTCAGCTGCAGGTTGTTATTGCTGCACCAGGACACCAGCTGGGCCACCTCTCTCCTGTAGGCGGACTCGTCGCCGTTGGAGATGAGCCCGATGAGGGTGGTGTCGTCCGCAAACTTGATCAACTTGACAGACTGGTGGCTGGAGGTGCAGGAGTTGGTGTAAAGGGAGAAGAGTAGGGGGGAAAGTACACAGCCCTGGGGTGATCCGGTGCTGATGCTAGTATAGTCTGAGACAGTCTTTCCCAGCCGCACATGCTGCCTCCGGTCCGTCAGGAAGTCGATGATCCACCTGCAGAGGGAGTCAGGCACGTTGAGCAGGGACAGCTTGTCCCGGAGCAGAGCGGGGCGGATGGTGTTGAATGCGGAGCTGAAGTCCACAAACAGGATCCTGGCGTAGGTTCCCGGGGAGTCCAGGTGCTGCAGGATGGAGTGGAGGGCCAGGTTGACTGCATCGTCTACAGACCTGTTGGCTCGGTAGGCAAACTGCAGCGGGTCCAGGAGAGGGGTGGTGATGGACTTGAGGTGGGACAGGACCAGGCGCTCAAAGGACTTCATGACTACAGAGGTGAGCGCTACAGGTCTGTAGTCATTAAGTCCAGTGATCCGTGGCTTCTTGGGGACAGGGATGATGGTGGAGGATTTGAGGCAGGACGGCACGTGGCATAACTTAAGGGAGGTGTTAAAAATGTCTGTGAATACAGGAGCCAGCTGTTTCGCACAGAGTCTCAGGGTGGAGGGAGACACGCCGTCTGGGCCGGGGGCCTTGCGCGGGTTCAGTCTGGAGAACTGTTTGAGCACATCCTGCTCACTGATGATAAGGGGAGGGGGGAGGAGGGGGGGTGCCTTAAATGAAGTAGGGAATGTGGAGGCTGTGGAGCTGGAGGGAGGGGGGGAGTTGGACACAGATGACGAGGTGTCAAAACGGGCATAGTGTTGGGACAGTCTCTGACAAAGGGCTTTGTCATCCTGACCTTTAGGAGCCTTAGGTCGATAGTTGGTGATTTGCCTCAGTCCTCTCCACACGGAAGCCGAATCATTAGCAGTGAACTGCTGCTGGAGTCTCTCTGAGTATAGAGATTTAGCTCTCTTCAGCTTCTTCATCTTAAAATTGAAGAAATCTCCGGTTTGTTCTTGGATCTTTCAATCAAAGAATCGGGTATTTTTCTAACAAATTGGTGCCGTGACCCGGATTGAATTATTCCGAGACAAGCCTGAAAAAACTACATCGGAAGGACCCATAAACTACATCGGAAGGACCCTTTTTAGTCGACTGTGGCGACGCCTGAATGAAACAAAAAGGTAAGCAGAAAGCCTTTTTACTCAAATTTCTGCAGTTTGGCCATTCTAAATTTACAGTTGTCTGATAAAGGGGTATATCCGATCTTGAAATTTATCATTTGGTTGGGAGTCACATGTAAAGTTTAAATAATAGTTTGAAAAGTAAAGAGAGTGCACGTGTTCTATTTTCAGTCTGAGATAGAACAGTCGCGGTCAATGGACATGTATGACGGGTGCATGGTCCGCCAAATTTTAAAACGTTTTGGATTCAGTCTGAGCCAAAATGATGAGACTTAGGATGCCAGGGTGACTAATAATCACCCAGGTTCGTCTCCCAAATGAAAAGAGCCAGGTTTTAGCAACTTGATGCCGGGGGGAGCCATTGAAAGCGTTCAACCTGATGCCACTTTTGGGGGAAGTGAAGCCGCGATCATTTAATTTGCTAAACACAAGACACCGCTTGGGAAAGTGTCCGCTGTGATTAGAGCTAATCACGGTACCGCTTGTGCATTGGGGGACCTGCCGAGGCCTCAGCGAAAGTACCGTCTGTTTAACAAAAGATTAGATGGATCGGCGAGATTCTGGGGTGCAGTCTGTACCCAGAATTGATAAGACAATAGGAGGCAACGGCCGTGCCTGTCTTCCAAATTGAAATCCAGGGTTAGCCTGATTTCGGTTGCAGCAGTGAGTATATATAAAGATACTCTTAATACGTTATAAGAACCTCAGACTACATCACGAGTGAGTAACGTAACAAGCAGCCACAAGAATCTTTTTTCCACCTTTAGTGAGGGTCTGCTCATGCTTACAGAATGGTGCAAGAATCTTTTCTCCATCCTTAGTGAGTGACCATTCATAAGTATAAAAAAAATAACTTACAGAATGGTGCAAGAATCTTTTCTCAATCCTTAGTGAGTGACCATTCATAAGTATAAAAAAAAATAACTTACAGAATGGTGCAAGAATCTTTTCTCCATCCTTAGTGAGTGTCCATTCATAAGTATAAAAATAATAACTTACAGAATTGCATAAGAATCTTTTATTCCAACAATAGTGAGTGCATTCATAAGTATAAAAGAATAAAATGGCTTGTTAAAATCAGTATAAGACTGATCTTTATGATAAGATACCTCTTGTATCGATTACCTGACGAGGTTCCGATGAAAGTATCCTCTACATATAAGTTAAGCTATAGGTAATGAGTACATGCAAATCTGCGGCAAATTCTCCACATCATGCAAGCTGATCTCTGTAAAATTTTGTGTCTTTAAGGGGATAAAAATGTTATTTGAGAAATACCAGGGGTTGGAAATATCTGCTGAACCAATCCCATAGTATGATTTAATTCAGTGTCTCTAGGGGATAAAAGTGTGGTTTGGGAAATACCGGGACTTGGGAATATTTATTAAAATTTTTTTCCCACAATGATTTAACTAATGGCGGGCTCCGGGTCAGAACAAAGGAAAGTATGCGCCCCCACCACCGAGTGCGGGCTCCGGACCGCGTGGTCAAGAACAAAGAAAAGTAATGGCCCCCCACCACTGAGTGGAGGTGCGATTGGTAAAACAGGTTACTGAGAGGAGAATTATTTGAGGTAACAGCATTAAAATGAAGTGCTAAATTAAGGTTGTAAAGCTATTCTAATGTGCTAGCTGGTGTCAAGGAGACAGCGCTCCATTTTCTAAATTGAGAGAAAAAAAAAAACGTGGTTTGTGAACAATAGGCTCAGGGGCCATTTTGCACGTGTCCCATTTACTGCGCATGCGAGGGCGCCATTTTGAATCACCTTCAAGCTGTGGCACAGTGCCTCCATCATGTGGCCAAATATAGGAAGTGCACTATTTCGCGAAATTACTGCCAACGAAACTTAAAACCTTAATAATAAATCTGGAACTTTATCTCTCTGGTTGAAAGGAAGGCTTTAAAGATTCCATGCATGGTGAAAAAACAATAAAGACCTCAGGGGCCTGCTAAAATGCAGGTTTGCCCATAATGAGGCAAAGCATACCCATTCAGTTTGGAGAGACAAAAGGTTCAACTTTAAATTAGACAAAGGGAAGTATACAATAAAAGTGGAGAATAAGGAGAGTTATTCCTCAACAAAACTGTAGGAATCCTAGGTGGACACTATATAAGGGTGAGAGAATTTAAATGAAAAATTGCAGGTTGGTGCAGATAAGTAAATATATAAATGAATTAAATTATAAATACAAAATAATTGAATAAATACAATAAACTAAAATGAATGAATGAAGTAAATAGGAGTTATTGTGGAGATGAAATTGGGCAGAATATGGAAATGGAAATTTGTTTTTGAAGAAAATTGAAAACTGATGAAATGTTAAAGTTTTGTGCAGGACGCAAGACAAAAATATGGAGAAACGATTGGAGGAAGGAAAAACGTAAGAATAAGAGACATATGCTGCAACGGTGAGAACAAATGCAAAATAATCAATAAACACGATATAACAGAAAAGGACAAAAACACGCTGTTTAATAGCTTGTTTCTCTCCATTAAATTTGAGACAGTATTGGCTGTGGACGACCCCTCCCCCAGCAGCTACCTCCTCCTTCACGCAGTGACCCCCTCCTCTCTCCACTTCGCTGTCCCACTCCAGCAGTCAAAGAAAGCAACACAATGGGTCAAAAGAGGAACAATTGAGCACATGTAAGTACAGTATTGTTGCTTTCCATATCAGAGATGTGCCAAGACCACATACTGAGCAGACACAATACATGACCAATCTTCAAAAAAGCCATAACCATGCCCCACCTAGTTTGACCTATCAGTATCAGCTGCATGACCACAGGAGGTCAGAATAGTCAGAGGCCCCCATGGGACTAATACTTCCTATGTTAAGCAATTTGACCACTGAGCCCAAACACCCACAAGGGCACCTTAGCAACACAATGGGTATCCTTCCCTATAGGATGTTGAAAAAGAATGGCTTTGATATTAAGCCGTTCTGTTTCAAGGGGGTGAGGTCAAGACAGGTCAAGACAGGAACAGATAGAAAAGTTACTAATCCACTAAGGTTTGAAGGCTCCATTAAGGCTTGAAGTCTTATAATAGGAGAGGTCGGTGTGCTTTCTCATCTAAAATGCTACCATGTATGTCTGGGGACAATTTGGAACAACTAACTAGAGAAAAGTATTGCTTATGATTTACAAATCTGGTGAAATCTAATAACATTGTTAAAGATTTACAGTAGACAGTTTAACTTAAGGTATGAGCATGGAGGTGCAAAATATGATAAAAATGCTGATTTACAATCACAGCTTAAGACAAAGGTTGAAAATTTATGCAAAAAGGTATAAGGGTAAAACTGCAAGGTTTGGAGGAAATCGCACATTTGAGAAAATTTGCCAAATATTAGAAAATGTCACAAATTTCTGAAAAGGAACATGCAAATTTACAAGGAAAAATCCAAAATTTGTTAGGAGAAAATAACTATTAAGAGAAAAGGTTGCAAAGTTAGAAGGGAAGTGTTTAAATTTTAGAAAAGCTGTAAACTTACATGAAAGCCACATTAAGATAAGGTAAGCCTTTATTGGTCCCACACTGGGGAAATTCTAGGATTGCAACAGCACAGGGATAGCAACACTCAGAGCAATAATTTAGAAGATGAGAAAATAGGAGCAGTGAATATACACAAATATATGAATATATATACACAGTGTGGAGCATTACAGATTTCTTTACACTTTGTATGGAGATGGGGGATGGCAGTGTAACAAGGGTTATGGTTTATGATCATCCAGAGATGAGTAAAAAGCACTATAGAAGACGATGAATTAAAACAAACACAACCAGAGTAGACTAGAGAAACAAGAAGATAATTTGGGATAAAAACAGCAAACACTCGGCCGAATAGACTCAAGAATGAAGCATATACATACATATAGCTGTGTGCACACCAGCCTTATCCAAGGGGTACAAGCATCATAGACGCACGCACAGAGCGGAGATGGAGCAAGAACAAGGCTTTAATGTCCTGTGCACATACAACCAAAGTAGCTTGACAAACAAACCAGCGGTTCACACCCGCATGGTCTGTGTGTTACATGGTTAAGTCCTGATTTAAATATTATTTAGAATTGTTTTGGGGGGCTAATGAAAGTTTTATATTTTCGTATCTAAAATTGTTATAGTTTTGTAGGCATAGTGTTAGTTCGTCTGGAGGTTATCTGTTCAGAAGAAAGAAGACAGAAGACTCCACCACACCAAGATACAGATGACTCTGTTAAACTTAAGTTTTCATAATAATCAGCAGACGTCTTAGTGTAATACATTCCTTGAAGGGCAGGTGTTCAGACCCAGAGGCATCATTTAATTCCAAAACAAATTCAAAAGGCCAGTAATTAAAAGGCATCCAAAGCCAGGGTATAAATCAAGAGATGAGTTTTGTCACAAAACAGAATTTTGAATTGAGCCATGTTGGTTTATTATAAAGCTGACTTTTCAGAACGAAACCGATCACTTTTATGTGCAGGATCTTGCATGGAGCATTAGCTGTGGACAGTAGTCAGTAGTATGAATGACAGGACAGTGAATCATGAATAAGACAAGCAGGTGGTAACAGAATGTTGATGAAGGCTGAAGAGAATGGAGACCAGATGAACAAAAGGAAGTTTTAATCCTGAAAGAGATTATAGATGTGAGATGTTTCATCAGCTAGTCCAGGGAAAGGTGAAGTCTTGTACACAGATGGATAGTGGATGGAAAAGAATTGAGTGAGTGTTTCTGATGGGGAAAAAGTACGTAGGGGAAGAACGGTGTATTTAGCAAGTGTAGAAAATATTTCTGATGTTGAGATGAAAATGGAGAAAGAAATGAAAGCAGAGTATGTGTAACCAAAGAAAAATAAAGATCCACGTAAAATTTGCAGCAGTAGGTTTAAAAACCAAACAAACAGAAAATCAACAATAAATAAATTAAATTTTTGCTAAGAGTGCCAGGAAGAAGGCACAAATGCAGGTAGCCATCTTTGATGTTTCCAAGTACTTACAGCAGCAATGAGGCATTAGGTGTCCATTCTTTCAGTGAATTTCCGTAATTGTGAATATTAACATCAATGAGCAAACACTCACAGCAAAGATTATAGCCTTACTATATACTCGGTTATTTAAAATCAATCTAACACCCCAGTTAGGTTCCTCCCCAACAGAGGGTATGCATTTGATGTTACTCACCACATAATGGTGTGATATGTGATATATGATACGTCATATTTCAGGAATATGACAGTAATGAGGAATGTGATTTTTCCTGATTCGGCGGTGGCCAAGCTGGGTCAGGGTAAACTACATTCACTCCACAATTTACCAAGGAATATATAAAATGAGGCATTCAAGGAAAAAATTGAATCAAATTCTAATTAGGCAAAACGTCCACCTTTCCGTTGACTGAAAGTGCGACACAACTTTTATTCATTTATTCAAATTCAACCAGTCTGTGTTCAACTGGACAAACTGATCTTATTTATCAATGCTGAAGCATATCAAAATGCACAGGTGGTTATTTTGTTTGTCTTAAATGAAATTTGTAAACTAGTTAAGCTGTGACTATTGAAACCTTATTGAACAGAACTCTTGGAAGACAAAGGTCCGCATGGTTCAATTACAGTAGTGCAGATAATATCTGTTGGCATGGTGGAGAGTCAATCTTATTATCCAATCTTATATTAATTAGGAAAATTAAATGAAGACTTTGAAGCAGTTCCTTTCTTGACTCAAGGTTGGAAATCTAGATAAGAAGGGAAAAGAAAAATTTGGAGAAAAGCTGAACTTATTTATGGAATGGCTGACACAAGGGGAGCCTGAGGCTCCCCATGAATCTGTTTCTCTTATAAAAGGAGGCCAAGAGGACAAGGGGGGAGGACAGCGAGGAGGAGGAGGAGGGAGCACGCCCCACAGTGACCGCTGCTGGCAGGAGAGGCGCCCACATCCGCCACTGAAAACTGGACTGCATACTTAAAGACTAGAACAGATAAGTGGACTCACTTCTACACGTATGCAGAAAATTAGCAAAATTAAATTATTGCATGTAAAGTAAGAACTCTGGGTAATGACATACAGGACTTTCCAAGGTCAGAAAAGTAACGATCAAGTTCTGCAAATGGCAAGCTACCAGTAGAACACCTATCAACATCTGTAAAAGTAGCATTGTACCCAATGTACTATAGGCAATTGAATGGATCTGATCCAAATTGTGAACTACCATTATCTGCAAATCCATCCTCTAGATTGGTCATAAAATTAGACTGATAAACAAGGAAATGTGTGGAAGCATCCATTGTCCTAATTGAAGAGGATAAGAGGCATTTCAACCAATGGGGGGTTCCACACATCCCGCTGGTTAGACCCAAACACATGGATTGGAAAATGTTGGACATTTTGTCATCTCTAGTGCGGAATAGAGCCATCCATGGAAAACCAATTCCTGACCTTAACATAGAATATTCTCCCAAAATAAAACCATAGGCATTGTTTCTTAAATGGGTAACCACAGCACAAAAGGCGGCACACATTGACGCCCAGAAATCTCCTATATGACCAATCTTAACATTAACATGAGGGGATGAGGAAAATTTGAAGCAAATTCCAAATTGATTATGGTAAAGGGATAACCAAATGCAGATCTAATAAAAGGAGCAGAGTACGACACTATAGGCCATATATTTAGAAGCCCAGAAGGGCATTAACAAATGCAATTTTCCACAGTGGGAGTCGTCAGCAAGTCTTAGACCAGCTGCTGGGTCGAGAGGAAGAGCTGAGGACCCCAAGACGAAAGATGATGACGAGGAAGACCATTCTGCCATCACAGATTATTTGTAAACACAGTGTGCTAATGATAATACATAAATCATACATAGCTCACCACACGGATGTAGGAGTGTGACACTTATAGGGTTCTTGCGTTATTTATCTCCATCATGCTAATTACGGTTAGGTAATCTGAATAAGGGTGAAGGTTAGAAGCTCTGAATGCCTGAATACAACAATGCATGGATAATGATGTCTCCTAACGTTGAATAATATTGTTTACTACCTACCCACTGAACATATAGGTCCCATCACCCAACACACACATCACAACACAATCACCACATGCAGATTTCATATAGCCAACAATCACACACTCAAGGCTGCTGGGAGATAACTTACAACAACACATAGATAACTACAGATGTAGTGAATAAGGATAAAACTTTACAGGCTCCATGCATTGTGATGGCAACCCCTCAGACCATTATTGGTCCTGCCCCAGCTGAGCCCTTTGTATCGGCACTTGATTAAAGGTGTAGGGTACAGGGAAGATGCATGCCGGAGAGCACCAGACCATCATGACGTGTGCCTGCGACATGGAAAAGGTCGTAGGGCGAGTGACTGTATGACTTCAGTCCCCAGAACAAGAATGAACTGGTACCCGAGCGTGTCCACCGCACCTCCAGCATCCAGGGTGGAGCCAGGAGCTCGAGACTTACCAACACCAGCATGTTCACCTCTTTCCAGCGACAGGGGGGTGGCATCCCTGGGACAGCATCACTGAGCTGTTCACTGGCTGGACTGGATGTTACACACCCTCTGCTGCACCCACCAGACTGTCCTGTAGACCTCATGGGATGAGGTGTGCCTCTGAGAGCGGGGACACAGTTGTTTCGTTCCTGTGTCACCAAGATGGAACTGTGCTCCACAGCTGCAGATACGGGAAGCAGACACAGAGGAAGGTCAAACCTCTGTCGCAACCGTGCGATGAGTGCAGCTGAATGATGTGAGCCCTGGCAAGGGTCAACCGGTGGACAAAGGTTTTGTGGACTTTGTGGACTGATTCCATTCACTGTGTGTGTTTATAAACACACTGTGTGTGTTTATATACTTGCATATTTATTCCACCTAGCTGCAATGCTCCGTACTGTGGGTGTTTATATATTTACATATTTATTCCATCTAGCTACAATGCTCTGCACTGTGTGTTCATATATTCATATATTTATTCCATCCAGCTACAATGCTCTGCACTGTGTGTCTGTGTGTGTGTGTGTATATATATATTTTATAGTAATATGTACATATGTATATTAGCTGCTCTTGCTTGCTTTGTTTTTTTTTCTTGCCTTCTGATTGTTGCTCTGAGTGTTGCTATCCCTGTGCTGTTGCAATCCTGGAATTTCCCCGTTGTGGGACTAATAAAGGCTTATCTTATCTTATCTTATCTTATTTGACCCCATGACCCCTACATGGTCCACTCCACTGGACAAAGAACTATGATCAGGAGGAGACCTCGAGGGGGGGGTACAGGACCTGGCGACAGTTCATCTCTTAGACATCGCTGCACCGTGCTAAGGTGTCCACAAGGGGGGAGGCAGGGGTAGAACCAATGGTGCAAGCCTCTTGGGTTGACACACAATGCAGGGACCTGCCTTATTCACTATCTGTTAATTGCTAGAGTCTCTCACACCATACATGGTTGACATGATAAAATCATGTCAAAGGGGGGATTGAAAGGGTTAATGTATAGTTAGTCCCAGAATAATAATTCTGTAGGTGATCTCCCATTATGCCCTACACATATTCCATACAAATTCTGTTTGCATGCTTATGAACAAGCATGTTATGCTATATTGATAACAGGAATGAGACAAAGGTATAGAGCCCTCTCTGTCTTTTTGCTCTCTCTTTTAAGTCAGGTCTTTTCACATTAGTTACACACCCAAAAACAGCATTCTCACACACTCTTTAATAACACATTTTAAGGGATCGGTAACATGAACAGAGGATGGCCTGTTCATGTCAGAGTTAAACTAGCCAATCAGACGGTCGCGTATAAGCCCATCCTATTGTACTAGGTCGCCCCACCTGAGAGAATAACTGTAACACGCACCCGGAAGTCGGGGTTCAGTGTGGCCACGCTCCAGAGGGAGCTGCGTCACGCTGCACCCAGTGCTGCTTGCTTTACATGTGACTTCTAAATAAATGTTTCATCTTAAAATTGAAGAAATCTCTGGTTTGTTCTTGGATCTTTCAATCAAAGAATCGGGTATTTTTCTAACACTCAAGCTGAGGTTGTGAAGGTGTTTCAGTCAGGGAGCTAGCTGGTTGGCACTGGTCCTCAGGATCCTAGCGAAGATCCCATCAGGGTCCACAGCCTTCTGCTGACAGAGTCTCTCCAGCTGTTTCTTAACCTGGTCTGCAGTCACAGTGATGTGACAGGGGGCCTGGTGTCAGGAGGGGGAGGGGGGAGATGGAGAGAGGTGTTGCACAGGAGGATGGGGGAGGGGTGTGTGGGGGTCTAGCTGTGTTGTGGGGGTGACAGACGGTGAGTTGAACCTATTAAAAACAGATTCAGCTCATCAGCTTTCTCAAGGCTCCCAGATGTCTGTCTGTCTCTCCCCTTACAACCAGTTATGTGTTTCATTCCTATCCACAAATCCTTAGTATTTTTTCGCTATAGTTATCCTCTAACTTCCTCCTGAAATTGTCTTTACACCTCCTCCGCATCTCTCTCAGTTTACGTTGCACTCTCCTCAGTTTCTCCTTGTCTCCAGACCTAAAAGCTTTCTTCTTCTTGTTCAGAAGTGCTTTCAGGTCACTGGTGATCTATGGTTTGTTGTTGGGGAAACAGTGTACGATGTTAGCTGGCATGGCTGTATTTTCACAGAATCTGATGTATTCTGTGATACAGCTGGCCATATTGTCAATGTCCACCCCATGTGGTTCACAGAGTACGCCCCAGTCCGTCACCTCAAAGCAGTCCTGTAGTGCATCAGCAGCCTCCTGTGTCCACCTTCTCACAGTCCATGCATAAGCCTTTGCACAAGGGGAACATATTTGGGTGATAACAGCACCATGCTGTGATCTGCCGGGGGGGTGGGGGGGTGGGGGTAGAGCTGTAGCACTATATGCATCTCTGTCATTGGCATACAGTAGAGCCAGTGTTTTATTTTCTCTGGTGGGACAGTCAACAAACTGGTGGAAGGTTGGTAGTGTTTTTCCCAGTGAGACATGGTTAAGATCACCCATGATGGCCATAAATGTGTCAGGGCTGCTTCCCCAGTAATGTGGCAGTAGAGGAGCTGATGACGTCACAGGCCACCGCTGCATCAGCTAACGGAGGGATGTAAACAGTAATTACGATGGCACACGTGAACTCTTGCGCATATAATAAGGTTGCATACTCACAGCCAGCAGTTTAATGTCCGGGCTGCAGCGCTTTTCCTTCACATAAATGTGTCCAGGATTACAACACCTTTCATTCACAAGACGTGCCAATCCTCCTCCCCTCTTTTTCCTGTGACTTATAACGTCCCTGTCTCACCGGATAGTCTTACAGCCAGGTATCACTACATTGATATCCGGGATCTGTGAATGTGGTGTGGTGTGCCGATGTGTCCTTGAGCAAGACACTCAAGACTATGGTGTGATGAGTTACCTCACCCGGAGATAACTGCTAACTAGCCTCAGAGCTAACGCTACAGCCAGTCGTAGCTAACACCGACACAAAGGAGCGACTCTGTCCCTGGTTCGTCTCACCGACCCAGCATCAGCCTGGTAGATGACGGCTGAGCCTCCTGCACAGATTCTTAGAATCTTGTGATTGGGGCTCGGTGGTGAAGCAAACCGAGGCCCCAGCTGAATAGGAGCAGGATCGGAGCTCAACTACAGTGGTGGTAGGTGGCGGAGCTCAGCGGAGGAGCTAACTGAGGCCCCAGCCGGATCGGAGCTAAACTGCAGCGGCGGTAAGCGGTGGGGCTCAGTGAAGGAGCTAACTGAGGCCCCAGCTGGATAGGAGCCGGATCGGAGCTAAACTACAGTGGCGGTGGGCGGCGGGGCTTGGCAAAGGAGCAAACCGAAGCCCCAGCTGTACAGGAGCCGGATCGGAGCTCAACTACAGCGGTGGTAGGCGGCATAGCTCAGCGCAGGAGTGGAGGAGCTAACTGAGGCCCCAGCTGGATCGGAGCTCAACTACAGCAGTGGTAAGCGGTGGGGCTCGGCAGAAGAGCTAACCAAGTCCCCGGCTGGATAGGAGCCAGATCGGAGCTCAAAAAAATTGCAGACTTGGAGCGACGCATCGAGGATCTTCAACAATATACTCGTATTGATGAGTTAATCATTAGTGGACTAGACATTAAATACCAGTCATATGCTCATGCTATAGCAGGAATGAGAGGTGAGGAGGCTCCCCCAAGTGAATCAGTCTCCTTGGAAAACCAGGTGCTTCAGTTCCTTTAGAGCAGAAACATAAAGGTTGAAGTAAATACAATTTCAGCCTGCCATACTCTACCAAGAAAGGATAATAAAATCATCCATCCATCCATCTTCTACCGCTTTTCCGGAGGTCCGGGTCGCGGAGGCAGCAGTTAAAGCAGAGAAGCCCAGACTTTCCTCTCCCCAGCCACTTGCTCAAGCTCTTCAGAGAGGATACCAAGGCATTCCCAGACTAGATGGGAGACAAAGTCTCTCCACCGAGTCCTGGGTCTGCCCCGGGGTCTCCTCCCAGTGGGAAGTGCCCGAAACACCTCAAGTGGGAGGCGTCCAGGAGGCATCCTGATCAGATGCCCATACCACCTCAACTGACTCCTTTCAATGTGGAGGAGCAGCGGTTCTACTCTGAGCCTCTCCCGGATGACTGAGCTCCTCACCCTATGTCTGAGGGTGAGTCCAGCAATCCTACGGAGAAAGCTCATTTCAGCCGCTTGTATCCGCGATCTCGTTCATTCGGTCATTACCCAAAGCTCGTGACCATAGGTGAGAGTAGGAACGTAGATTGACTGGTAAATCGAGAGCTTTGCCTTAGAGCTCAGCTCCCTCTTCACCACAACAGACCGGAACAACGTCCGCATCGCTGCAGATGCTGCTCCGATCCGTCTGTCAGTCTCTCGCTCCATTCTCCCCTCACTCGTGAATAAGACCCTGAGACACTTAAACTCCTCCACTTGGGGCAGGAGCCTGTCCCCAACCCAGAGAGGACAATCCACCTTTTTCCGGCTGAGGACCATGGACTCGGACTTGGAGGTGCTGATTCTCATCCCAGTCGCTTCACACTCAGTGGCAAACTGTTCCAGCCAGAGCTGTAGGTCATTGCTGGATGAAGCCAACAGGACAACATCATCTGCAAACAACAGAGATGAGATCCTGTGGTCGCCAAGCATGACACCCTCCATTTCCTGGCTGCGCCTAGAAATCCTGTCCACAAAAATTATGAACAGGATCGTGACAAAGGGCAGCCCTGGCGGAGTCCAACTCTCACTGGGAATGAGTCCGAAAGTGTTGGCAATACAAACCAAACTCTCACAACGGTTGTACAGAGTCCGAATAGCTCGTAACAACAAGCCCGATACCGTATACTCCCGAAGCACCCCCCACAAAAAGCCTCGAGGGACGCGGTCGAATGCCTTCTCCAAGTCCACAAAACACATGTAAACTGGTTGGGCAAACTTCCATGAACCGCCAAGAATTCTCGAGAGGGTAAAGAGCTGGTCCGATGTGCCACGGCCAGGACAAAAACCACATTGCTCCTCCTGAATCCGAGGTGCGACCAACAGCCGGACTTTCCTCTCCAGTACCTTGGCATAGACCTTCCCAGGGAGGCTGAGGAGTGTGATCCCTCTAAAGTTGGAGCACACCCTCCAGTCCCCTTTTTTGAAGAGAGAAACCACCACCCCGGTTTGCCATGCCAAAGGCACTGCCCCTGACCTCCACGCAATGTTGCAGAGGCATGTCAACCATGACAGCCCTACAACATCCAAGGCCTTGAGGTACTCAGGGCGAATCTTGTCCACCCCCAGGGCCCGGCCACCAAGGAGATTTTTAACAACCTTGGTGACCTCAGCCCCTGTGATAGGCAAGTCATCCCCCTCGTCCACAAATCCTGCTTCCTCTGTGGAAGGCGCATGAGTGTGATTGAGGAGATCCTCAAAGTATTCCTTCCACCGCCCGACGATGTCCCCAGTCGAAGTCAACAGCGCCCCATCCCCACCATACACAGTGTGGACAGGGAGTTGCTTCCCCCTCCTGAGCCACCAGACAGTTTGCCAGAATCTCTTTGAGGCTGACTGAAAGTCTTGTTCCATGACCTCACCAAACTCCTCCCACACCCGGGTTTTTGCTTCAGCAACCACCCGAGCTGCACTCCGCTTGGCCTGCCGGTACACTTCAGCTGCTTCGGGAGTCCCACAAGCCAACCAAGCTTGATAGGACTCCTTCTTCAGCTTAATGGCCCCCCTCACCACTGTTGTCCACCACTTGGTTCGGGGGTTGCCACCACGAGATGCACCGACCACCTTGCGGTCGCAGCTCTGGGCCGTCGCTTCAACAATAGAGGTGGAGAACATGGCCCATTCAGACTCCATGTCTCCAGACTCCCTCAGAATGTGGTTGAAGTTCTTCTGGAGGTGGGAGTTGAAGACCTCCCGGACAGGGGCCTCAGCCAGACGTTCCCAGCACACCCTCACTATACGTTTGGGTCTACCAGGTCTGAATGGCTTCCTCCCCTGCCATCGGATTCAACTCACCACCAGGTGGTGATCAGTTGACAGCTCTGCACCTCTCTTTACCCGAGTGTCCAAGACATACGGTCGCAGGTCTGATGACACGATAACAAAATTGTGGAGGAACATTTAATAAAATATTGTAATAAGGTACAGGAATTATTTATTTTATTTAATAGTGGGGTGAAAGGGGGTGGAGTTAAAACGTCACTTCTGCACTCGCTAAATAAAATAAATAAGCACTCATTAAAGGGGGCACCAGTCCTAACAGACACTTATATTAAACTTAGTTTTAATTAATTTTGTACCTTCAATTACTTAATGGATCAGTCTCAAAATTTAAGGGAGTTCTTCTCCTGCCATGATCTAAGAAGCAGATATATGCAAAAGGAACACGCTTCAACTTCTGTCATTCACCCTTTTATTAAACTCATTCAGGTTACATGATATGGCATTCAAATGATGGATAAACAGATTCAAATGAAAACAGGCGTCCGATATCACATCAACTGTTATTGTTTTCCTGAACATAAAATCTAGCGTTAGACCTTGGTGGAACCAAAGAGAAACCAGACTTATGTTTCAACGGTAAATGAGGCTGAAATGTCTCACAAAACAGAACGCAATTTTATGGGGAAAATTCATAAGCTGACTATCTAAAAATGAACTTCTGAATTAATCTACAAAAATGAAGGGGAGTTACTTAAAAATGACTAAGAGTCTTCCTTCAGTTTATAGCTTTATCCTGTGGTTGAGAGACTAATTGTACCATGAAATACTGGTTATATTCAATTGTAATTTAATTGTTCGGACATCACGGTTTTAACCCAGCAGATAGGAAAGGAGTTTCACTTACACAACAGCTGTAGGTCCACGTTTTCAGCGGGTCGGTACCAGCCGAGTTTGAAGTTAGGACATCGGACAAAGCGGCTGCTGCGATGCTTCCTCACAGCCGTAAGCAGTGTTGACCCAGCTGGGGGCTTGTACAGGACAGGGGCAGCAGAATAATTGTCCCCAAGCGGCATGACAAGTCCTTGGAAATGAGTCTGAATTTGAGGTCTCTTGTAGTGGGATAGACCAAAAAAAATGAAGGAGAAACTTCTCAGTCAGGTGGGTATGAGGCCAGAAAGAGAGTCCAAAAACACAGTCTCTGTTCACTTTAAATTAAGAAAATTAAACATCCACTTTAACGGCGTGAAAAGTCAGAAAATCTGAGAAAAAACATTTACTAGGATAAAAATCAAATCAAAATCAAATCAAATCACCCTTTATTGTCATTCAACCGTACAACCAATCATGTACAGTAGAACGAGATTGTGTTTTTCCTATCTACAGTGTTAATCACACACACCCCAAGTGCAGAATCAGAGGGCCGCTGCCATGCAAGGCGCCGCCACAGATTTCCCTCCTCCATTCCATTATTGCTGAGCACCAAGCTGGATGGTAGGAAGTTCCACTTTTATATGGTCTTCGGCATGACCCGGCCAGGATTTGAACCCCTGCCTCCCGGGTGTGGGGCGGATGCTCTACCAACTGAGCCACCACTCCGGTAACACTGAGCCACCACTCCGGTAACCACTCCGGTAAGAATGGCTTCTGAGGTGAAGAAAAAATTATTTTTGAGAATTTGATTCTCTGAGAAAGCGAGCTCTAAAGAAAAAAGGTGGTTTCTCCTCAGTAACCAGAAAAACTAACGCAGGATTTGACAAACTTCACACAGAACAATTTAGATAAACATGGAACCTTGAAACGGTGGAATAAAATTTTCTCTGAGATCTAGATCGCAATTCTGCTTCTTTAATCTTAACTTAGTTCCTAATCTTTCTCAAAATCTCTCTTTCAATCTTTTCTTTCATCTTTTGATCTCATTCTGTCTTTTTCCACCTTTCTGTCATTTTCTTCTCTTTCTTTTTCTTACATGCAGGGCGGCTCCTCACTCCTTTTAACTGAGCATGCCATTGAGTCATAAACTTGGGCCGATCGCAAGGCAGACCAATCAACTTTTAAAAAAGCAGTTTGAAATGGCTGCCATCCAATGTGAAAACATTTCTTTGTTTGAGAGCAGCCAATCAAACGAAGACACCATCCCATGAAAATGCAGATAAGAATTAACACTCATTCAGTTCTTATACAATTAGGTGCTCAATATAAGATCTAACTAAATTAAATGACTTGGCTAATATTCAGTGATCATGCATTTATACCATTACTCTTGTCATGACCCGAGCACTATGCCTTGGTGCTCGGGTTATTCTTGTTAGGGTTTGACAGCGGCGTTATGATTCTAGCTCTCCGAGCTCTTATTGTGATAGTGCTCGGGGAGGCTTCCGCCCAGCTGTCAAACCCTCAACAGCTGTGCTGCATTTGTGGTCGTTAGCGCTCAGGCTATTTTAACCCACGCTGGCGATCGCATCTTCGCAGCAGTGTCTGTTCACTTTCCCAGTTCACTCTCCGTCATGCTACGGATGCCTGGACTAATTCATACCATGCCTGCTTTTGGTTTGACCGTCGTTCCCCGGAACTAATAAGTGTGCTGTATAGCCTTACCCCTCCCGGTGTGTATCGATCTCTGTGAGTCTCTGCCTTTGCAGCTCGTGTAATTATTATTTTCAACTACCTCGTCTGTCTGTGCTTGACCATCTCCTCCTCTGGACCTGTAGTGAGCTGTTAGCCTTACACCTCCTGTTGTTTGTAGACTAAAGTGTCTTTGTCTCAGCAGACTGTGTTATCACTATATTTTCACCGTTAATAAAACTCACTGAACTCACTGGTGACTGTGTGGTGTCTTATGGTGGCTCGCGAGAGCCACCCATGACAACTCTGATATTACATTTGTTTGAATAACACTCATGAACATAATATTTCTTATACATAATTATAATACATGCATTCATATTTAGATCAAAGCCATGCAAACCATGGTTGGTGATAAAAAGGATGATTTTCAGTGTCCTTAGGATCCGGGGGAGAGAATAAGCTGAAAGAAACTTAATGTTTAGTACAAATTAACAGTCAGATCATACATACTGAAACACATTCCATAGGTATCCACTAGGAGGTACTGTTGAGCTGTAGATAATTTCTTTAGGTCCATGATATCTGGACAGAGGATCTGGCAATTGTCAAAAGTCATACAACTGTCTGGTTAAGCCGTTTATGACCCTTTAAGAGCATTAGTTTCCTGTAAGGCGGATGCTATCCAAATGCAATGTTCACGATGGAGGTCTGGTCTGGAGGTTTTTTTATGGTCCTTTTTAAGCCTTTAAAACCAAATTCTGATCCTTACCATCTCTACAAGAGGCAACTGTTTACATTGGAGTCCTGGGAAAAACATCCTTGGTCATGCCTTGAGTGAGTGTAGTTAATATGAAAGCAAGTGATATTCCTGTAGAATGAAGAAAAGTGATTTTCCTGTAGAAGGAAGAAAGGTGAAATTCCTGTAGAATGGAGGGAAGTGACCTTCTGACTTGGTTTGAGGAGACAATGATGCTACAAAATTGATCATCGGCCTGTGACCTAGGGTGTCCTGTTGCCAGGTGCACATATGGACACCCTTATGCTTGAACATGGTGTTCATTATGGACAAACTATGGTTAGCACAGAAGTCCAATAACTGAATACCACTCGATCGGGCAGGCCATTCCTCCCAATCACCCCCCTCCAGGTTTCACTGTCATTGCCCACGTGTGCATTGAAGTCCCCCAGTAGGACAATGGAGTCTCCAGGAGGAGCACCCTCCAGCACCCCAGTCACAGACTCCAAAAAGGGTGGATACTCTGAAACATCATTTGGTGCATAGGCACAAATGATGGTCAGGACCCGCTTCCCAACCCGAACCCCATACTGGGCGGGGTCCACTGAATCCTTGATCTAGAATTTATCATGAGAGTCTGTTGGATTGTTCTTAGTCTGGCCCTTCACCCAGGACCAGTTTGTCTTGGGTGACCCTATCAGAGGCAAATTGCCCCAGACAACATAGCTCCTGGGATCACTGGGGAACGCAACCCCCCCCCCCCACCACCACCACCACCACGATAAGGTGACGATCCATGAGGGGGATAATAAACAAAGAAATCAATTGTGATGCGCTTTGTGAACAGAAGGGTAAAAAATGACATACTGAGGCAGGCCAGAAAGCTGCAGGGAACCGAGGTTTACCTAAATGAACATTTAACAAAGACTAATGCTGAAATAGCACGGCAAGTACGGATGTTGAAAAGACAAAACAAGATAAATGCAACATGGACAAGACACTGTAGAGTCTGGATTAAACTAAATGGAACACCTGAAAATGCAAAGGCCATAATAATAAGAGATCTCACTGACTTAAATAAATATAGATGAACACTGATTAAGAAAATTAAGAGACTATGATAATCCATATCCACACACATGGCAAGAACAGTCCTTTTGTGACATAGCATGATAATGTACTTTAAAAAACAAAACAAAACAAACAAACAAACAAAAAAAAAACTCATGACTGACTTGAGTAGACATCAATTATCTGTATATTGATGAACTATTGTAGCATCATCTCACTTTGGCTCAGCAACAATTATTCTTCTGCTTAAAGACATTTTGTTTCATCCAGGAATAACACAAAGAAATGGATTTTCTTCCCCCAGGCCACAGCTGAAATCCCATTCCTTTTGTTAAAACCAGCCTAAGGAATGTCCCCATGTCCGGCTTCACTTTTATTGCCCCCACAAAACCTACACAGACCCACAACTCAGCTAATTTCCTTAAACTCTGGACATGCTGGATTTAACCAGTGAACTTTAAAGTACATTATTACAAACTCAATTCTAAACCTTCATTCTTTTCAGAACTATGAAAATGCAGATGGACTCTGTTTTTGATGTGGAAAATCAATAATATGTGTGAAATGCATTAATCTGTGATTTTATATATATGCATGTTAATGTTTAAATGAATGTTTATTCCTGCATGTTGATTTAGAAGCACTGCTTATAATTTATACTAATCACTAAAGTTATCTTAGTTTAATACATAAAGGGAAATATTAACTTCCAGTATGTATCAAAGTTTTGCCTCTAAAACCATGTGACTCCAACAGCCAACCTCTGCATGACAACTCTTCATCCCAAAGAACTCCAAACAATAGACTGTTTGTTCATTGAACTAAAAATTCATCGGGCCCCCCACGAAGGACTCTCATTGGCTGAGATCCCGGAAGCCCGCGAAGCTCAACAGAACTTGTATAAATAGCAGATAGACCCCTGCTTCAGTCTCTTTCCCGGATCTTTTTTCGGCTGCTCTCTCTTTTGCTCCAGATCCTCTTTCCGGCTCCCCCTTTCTCTGATCTTCTCCATTGTCTACACACAGCAAGGAAGAACAAAGGACCGTCTGAACAAAGACTTCGACCACATGTCGCTTTTCTGAACACAGAGCAGATAACTCATAATTTGTTTATGCAACTGTATTTTAATGCCTTTTACTTTTTCTCTTAAATACCTAGGAATTCCTATTTCTTTGGGCTCAATTCTTAATCGGAGTTAAACTCCAATTTTTATTCATCAATTTTCTTTGTTAAACTTTCTGTAAAACCCCCGTTTGTTTAATTTTAATGTAAACGTTAATCTTGACTTTATAATTTTTTTTAATATTTTTCTTGACCAACCACACACCAGAAGCTATAATTTTTATCTAAAGTCCGAAAGTTTTCTTTTCTAATTTGAAATCGGATTAGATATCTTTTAATTATTATCGAAGACCTCTGCAGCCGTTTGTCTACCAGGAAGAAAAACGCAGCTCCCACATCGCGCAGCTGAGGAATCAGCGCGCTTCTGCAGGATTTCAACCATCGAGATCCAACTTACGATCTCATGAATATCATTCATCGTCAAGAGAATATTTGCGGGACAAATATTCTGGGTTTTGCCCCTGAACAATGCTTCAAAACTTCATGAGGACGACGCCAGAACCATCATCACCGAGGATCACGTGAGCTGCAAAAACTTTAATTCCTCTGCTGAATTAAACTTTTGAGGTTCGGTAATAATTTGTATATCTAATCAGATGCAAATTAAGAAGCCCTTAACATAACTCTTCTTTTCATTAAAATTCCATTTTTATTTTCTTAAAATTAATCCAGGACTTTTTCATATAATTAGTAAATGTTCTCCATAAATTTGCGTTGTTTCCATAATCTGTTAACTCAAACTGATAGAAATTGGTTTCTCAAGTTAACCCTGGTTCCGAAAATATTGATATTGTTAATCTATCATTTACAAGATTGATTTTATGATTAATGAAATTACTGCAATGTCTGTTAATCATTTCATTTAATAAATGTTAAAAAATGAGAGAAGTTGTTGGGAATTTATTTCATTCTGAGTCTGTTTCAAGCCCAGGTATCGAATTCACGGAAAATTTTTGAGACTGATTATTGATTAATTTATTGAGTGATCAAACAGGTATAAAGTGAAATTAAAGAACAAATTGCTTCTTAAAGATAGAAGCTGGTGCCCCTTACGAGTGTTATTAAGTTTTCTGATGTATATGAAATGAGATTTGAGCTCAGATTCCAATACATCAATATACACTCACCGGCCACTTTATTAGGTACACCATGCTAGTAACGGGTTGGACCCCTTTTGCCTTCAGAACTGCCTCAATTCTTCGTGGCATAGATTCAACAAGGTGCTGGAAGCATTCCTCAGAGAGTTTGGTCCATATTGACATGATGGCATCACACAGTTGGCGCAGATTTGTCGGCTGCACATCCATGATGCGAATCTCCCGTTCCACCACATCCCAAAGATGCTCTATTGGATTGAGATCTGGTGACTGTGGAGGCCATTTCAGTACAGTGAACTCATTGTCATGTTCAAGAAACCAGTCTGAGATGATTCCAGCTTTATGACATGGCGCATTATCCTGCTGAAAGTAGCCATCAGAAGTTGGGTACATTGTGGTCATAAAGGGATGGACATGGTCAGCAACAATACTCAGGTAGGCTGTAGCGTTGCAACGATGCTCAATTGGTACCAAGGGGCCCAAAGAGTGCCAAGAAAATATTCCCCACACCATTACACCACCACCACCAGCCTGAACCATTGATACAAGGCAGGATGGATCCATGCTTTCATGTTGTTGACGCCAAATTCTGACCCTACCATCCGAATGTCGCAGCAGAAATCGAGACTCATCAGACCAGGCAACGTTTTTCCAATCTTCTATTGTCCAATTTCGATGAGCTTGTGCACATTGTAGCCTCAGTTTCCTGTTCTTAGCTGAAAGGAGTGGCACCCGGCGTGGTCTTCTGCTGCTGTAGCCCATCTGCCTCAAAGTTCGACGTACTGTGCGTTCAGAGATGCTCTTCTGCCTACCTTGGTTGTAACGGGTGGTTATTTGAGTCACTGTTGCCTTTCTATCAGCTCGAACCAGTCTGGCCATTCTCCTCTGACCTCTGGCATCAACAAGGCATTTCCGCCCACAGAACTGCCGCTCACTGGATATTTTTTCTTTTTCGGACCATTCTCTGTAAACCCTAGAGATGGTTGTGCGTGAAAATCCCAGTAGATCAGCAGTTTCTGAAATACTCAGACCAGCCCTTCTGGCACCAACAACCATGCCACGTTCAAAGTCACTCAAATCACCTTTCTTCCCCATACTGATGCTCGGTTTGAACTGCAGGAGATTGTCTTGACCATGTCTACATGCCTAAATGCACTGAGTTGCCGCCATGTGATTGGCTGATTAGAAATTAAGTGTTAACGAGCAGTTGGACAGGTGTACCTAATAAAGTGGCTGGTGAGTGTAAATTAAATAATTCATACCTGATCATATTTATTACTTATTAATATTTCTATTTTATGCTACACTATATAGGTGTAAACTTGTAAATGGAATCTCCTTTGCACGACCAGGGATTCTGGAATGTGTTACTGTTGAGACTGACCAAGATAAAACAAAAAATCTAATTATAAGTTGTATATATAGAATGCTGGGAACTTGCGTTGAGACATTCATAGATAAGTTAGTCAAGCTGTACAATAATATAACTAATAAGAAAATGGTTGTAATCTGTGGAGACTTCAATATTGATTTACTAAATCCATTTCAACAAAATGTAATTACAGAGTTCATGAATTCTATGTACAGTATGAGTCTATATCCCACAATAACACATCCCAGTAGAATCACAGTTCACACTAGGGGTGGGTTCAAAAGATCAATATATCGATATGTATCGATACATGTTTGACTGAGCCGATATCGATCCACAAAATCCGCGGATCGATCTTTTAATATTAATATGTTTTAATATAATATTTTTATGTTTGTGAACGTCTGCTGAGTATAATCGGGTCAAAATCGGGTCAATGAACGAGGAACAACGGCCGAGAACCATAAACAACCGACGCGCTAACGGAGCTAGCAAGCTAACGGATATGCTAGTTCTTCTTCTGTGGTGTTAAAACGGTTCTCATCCGGCAAGAGTTTCCTGCCGCGCGTGCTCTTTCGTGTTTACACGAGCGGAGATAATAACGTGCGTCTCTTAATTTAGCAACAAAAGTCACCGTAAAGATTGTCCTCAACAGCTTCTGAATATTTTTCATAAATAAAACTTCTGTATTCCCTGCGGCGCGTGCACACGTCTTTTGTGTTTACATGACGCGGAGTTAATAACGTGCGTCTCTTAATTTAGCAGCAAAAGTCACCGTATAGACTGTCCTCAACAGCTTCTTAATATTTTTCATAAAGCGGGGATAAACGGACTTTTACTCCATGCAGCGCTGTGTTGGAACATCAAGTTGACGACTGATAAACGGAAAATGCGGAGACTGAAACCCGTGAAGCAGAGACTTGGAGCTGCTGAGACTGTAAGTGTAATATTTGTTTGTTTTAACGTTTGTGTCGTCAATTAATAATTTATCTGGCATGATGATGGTTTCTTTTACAAACTATGGACACAGAGAGAACTGTTGGTTAAGCGCTGTGAATAAATGCAGAATTAAGGTATATTTTATGAGATTATGGACTTCTGCCACTTAAGCGATGTGAAGAGAATAAATCACAATAAAATTAATAAAGGCTGCAGTACAACAAGCTGTTGTTACTCAGTAGAACTAAATTGAAATGAACAAACCTTCTCAGGAACTGAACTGAAACCCTTTTCCAACACTGAAAGTTAATTTGTAGTTAAAATATAACCCCCCCCCCTAAATTATTAAACCCTACTGTGGTGTGGGGATCTAAAAATATGAATGTTAATTTTACTGTGAAATCTCTTCTTTTTATCTGCCTTCAGATGTGTGAAGACTGGAAGCTTTATTCTCACTGAGACCTTCTGAAGGTCAGAGGTCGTCAGTGGAGGAACCATCCCTGCTTCATGTGGATTTCAGCACAGAAGAAGACCTTCAAGATTCAAGGAGGTGCTGCCATCATTTTCTCCACACTAACATGCATTTAATGCAATTTAGTTGTTGTAATGACAAATTCTTTTATTTCTTTTTTTAAAGTTCTCAGCAAGAACACAGTATTGGTCTTTTTTTTTTTTTACAATTTTACTGAGCATTTAATTCTAAATAAATCACTGTTTAACAAGAAATTTTTGGCAATCCTGTACTTTTCTTGTGGTGTTACATAGAATAGCATCACTGTAAACTATGGAAAAAGCAGCTGCTTTAAAATTTGTACTTCCTCACACAACTTTGAGTGCAAAAAAACTCTAAAAGTGCCATAACTTTTTGGAAAAGCTCCCACAAATCTTTTTGGGCCACAACAATCACAAAAACAGCTGACAAAATCCTGGAGGGACTGAAATACAGTGAGATTATGAATGCATGGTTCATGCATTGAATTTGTTTACTTACTCTGGGTGGTGAACTTGACACGACATATCCTTTGCACTAAAGAAAGCACCTATGAGCACTTTATGAAATGATAAGTTAAATGATAAAAAGTGCATTATTGTAACTGATTTTGGGTCAGTTCTATATGTGATAATTTATGTATTAACAAAGTTAGAAGATTCTTGGTACAATTTGCAGCATTAGGTCTCAAAGATTTTTGTTTCATGGGAAGTAAAATGGCTATTAAAATGGTAATTCCCCAGATCGAATCGGGATTGAATCGGAATCGAATCGAATCGATTCAGAATCTCAAGAATCGGAATTGAATCGATTCTGGAAATTAGGGATTGTTCCCAGCCCTAGTTCACACTGCTACACTTATTGATAACCTGTTTGTTACTATTATTGATAAGAAAATAGAAAGTGAATTATTGATAAATGACATAAGTCACCATCTGCCAGTCTTTGCACTTATCCATGGCCACACAGGGTCCAATACAGAAAAAAACTTTAAAATCTTTCAGATACAAATTAAAAATGCAATCAGTTCTTTTAAAGAGGACTTGCTGAAGCAAGACAGGACAAAAATGTTGTGAAATGGCGCTATATAAATAAAGTTGAATTGAATTGAATTGAATTGAAAAGTCTATGTATCAGATGTAAATGAAGCCGACAGTACATTCATTAACACTGTAACCACTCTTTATGAAAAAAATTGTCCATTCGTAAAGAAAAAGCTAAAACAGAAATTTGTCGACAAGCCATGGATAACCAAAGGATTACAAAAAGCATGTTAAAGAGAAACTCATTATATAAAACTTTTCTAAAGAAAAGGACAAAAGAAGCAGAGCAGCGGTATAAAACATACAAAAATAATTTAACATATATAATGAGATGTAGTAAAAGAGACTATTACAGTAAAGAACTGGAGAAAACAGACAATATTAAAAATACATGGACAATACTTAACAGTATCCTTGGAAATAAAAACAGAAATACAAGCTACCCAGCCAATCTTTCATAAAAGAAAAACGACTCAGAGTGTGAATGCAGTTTCACCTGAAGATGAATTTAATACATTTTTTGTAAACATTGGTCCTAATTTGGCACGAGAAATATCCATTACGGTACCTATAGGTGATACAATAAGCAAAAACATTGCTATAAAAGAGTCCATCTTCAAAAAGAACACAGACGAGAGAGAGGTCATTGAAATTGTTAAATTGTTTAAAAGTAAAACATCTACGGACTGTGATGGTATTGACATGCTCTTAGTCAAAACTATTATTGAATGCTTAGTGAAACCACTGACGTATACATTTGTAACCTGTCTCTCCAAACAGGTATATTTCCCAATGCAATGAAAATAGCTAAAGTAATTAAGATACACAAGACGGGTGACAGAGGGGAACTTTCAAACTATAGACCAATTTCACTATTGCAGCAATTTTCAAAGATACTTGAAAAAATATTCTGAGAGAATTGACAACTTGATACGAAGAACAATTTATTGTGTGAGCAGCAATATGGGTTCAGACACAAGAGGACAACTGCATTTGCTCTAATGGAATTTATAGAAAAAATATCAACTGCTGTAGAAGATAAAGAGTATTCAGTTGGGGAATTCCTGGATCTAAAAAAAGCATTTGATACAGTGGATCATAAATTATTGTTAAAGAAACTACAAAATTATGGTATTGGGGGTAGCACTGTCCTGGTTATGTAGTTACTTAAAGAACAGATATCAGTACGTATGTGTTGGTAGCAAAAACTCACAGTTACTGAAGGTTACTTGTGGAGTCCCACAGGGTCCAGTTTTGGGGCCGTTGTTATTCAATATGTAAACAAATGATTAGCCAGGAACGGCACTGGGGTTAAACTTCCAGTGCTCATAAAATGCTCCTTACGGCATGCGTCTCGAAAAGCCTCTGACAACCAAGTCCAACTCCTAGCCTGCCCATGTGGTTTAGTCTCTAAGCCCGGCGGAACTGCTTTTACTAATAGGAGAAGGGGTGAGGGCGGATCTCTGGCGCCTTAAAACCAGATGCTTCGGGCAGATGGTGGCTCGTCATCCTGGGAAGGTAGCCCATCTTGGGGAAGGTAAACCCTGATTTCAAACCTCCGCTGCCTTGCGGCGCACCCGGTCATGGGAAAGGCTTCGGGAGTCAACCCTGCGGAAAAATCCGGAGTCGGAGCCCCTAAGGCAGTTCTCTGTTGTGCTCAACATCGTTCTGGCAGCTCCTGCGACGGCGCTGGCGCCAAACTATAGCAGCCCTGCTGTTCCTTTGGATTCATCAGTGACGTGGAGAGGGGGGACATGCTGCATGGGTAACATCATGTCCTCCATATCTTCCTGCCCAGGCTTGAATCCTACCAACGCCCAACGCTGGAAGGTAGAACACCAGTGCGCATCGGCCTGTTCAGCCACAGGCGGTGCTGTTCCAGCAGAGTAGACGTTTAGGATTCTCTTCCATGGTCATCATAGACCGATGGAGGCCGACGATGATGGACGAAACAGATGACACTAATTTATTATGCAGTGGAAGCAATTTGGAACAACTTTTGGATACACTCAGAAAGGAATTAGGAAAGCTTAAACTGTGGTTTGATTCAAACAAATTAACGCTCAATTTAAGTAAGACAAAATTTATAATTTTTAACAACCATCACAACAACTCAGTATCTAAACTCTGTAAATGGTGTAAAAATTGAAAGGGTATCCATCCATCCATCTTCTTCTGCTTAATCCTTTTCGGGTCGCGGGGGGGCTGGAGCCTATCCCAGCATCTTTGGGCGAGAGGCAGGGTACACCCTGGACAGATCGCCAGTCCATCACAGGGCCAACACAGAGAGACAGACAACCATTCACTCTCACATCCATACCTAAGGACAAGTTAGAATCCCCAGTTTGATGCCAGTTAACCTAAAGGGTATCCAAAACTAAATTTCTTGGAGTAATAATTGATAATAAACTGTGTTGGAAGTCACATATTAATTATATTAAAGGTAAAATATCCAAATAATCGCAAAACTACACAGAGTGAAATATTTGCTGAATCAATCCACATTATATACTTTGTATCATTCATTAATACTCCCATACAGTGGGGAAAAAAAGTATTTAGTCAGCCACCAATTGTGCAAGTTCTCCCACTCAAAAGATGAGAGAGGTCTCCAATTTTCATCATAGGTATACCTCAACTATGAGAGACAAAATGAGAAAAAAAAAAACAGAAAATCACATTGAAGGATTTTTAATGAATTAATTGGTAAATTCCTCGGTAAAATAAGTATTTGGTCACCTACAAACAAGCAAGATTTCTGGCTCTCACAGACATGTAACTTCTTCTTTAAGAGGCTCCTCTGTCCTCCACTCGTTACCTGTATTAATGGCACCTGTTTGAACTCATTATCAGTATAAAAGACACCTGTCCACAACCTCAAACAGTCAGACTCCAAACTCCACTATGGCCAAGACCAAAGAGCTGTCAAAGGACACCAGAAACAAAACTGTAGACCTGCACCAGGCTGGGAAGACTGAATCTGCAATAGGTAAGCAGCTTGGTGTGAAGAAATCAACTGTGGGAGCAATTATTAGAAAATGGAAGACATACAAGACCACTGATAATCTCCCTTGATCTGGGGTTCCACGCAAGATCTCACCCTGTGGGGTCAAAATGATCACGAGAACGGTGAGCAAAAATCCCAGAACCGCACGGGGGGACCTAGTGAATGACCTGCAGAGAGCTGGGACCAAAGTAACAAAGGCTACATCAGAAACACACTACGCCGCCAGGGACTCAAATCCTGCAGTGCCAGACGTGTCCCCCTGCTTAAGCCAGTACATGTCCAGGCCCGTCTGAAGTTTGCTAGAGAGCATTTGGATGATCCAGAAGAGGATTGGGAGAATGTTATATGGTCAGATGAAACCAAAATAGAACTTTTTGGTAAAAACTCAACTTGTGTTTGGAGGAGAAAAAACACCATACCTACTGTGAAGCATGGGGTGGGGACGACTGATCCGTGTAAAGGAAAGAATGAATGGGGCCATGTATCGTGAGATTTTGAGTGAAAATGTCCTTCCATCAGCAAGGGTATTGAAGATGAAACGTGGCTGGGTCTTTCAGCATGACAATGATCCCAAACACACTGCCCGGGCAACCAAGGAGTGGCTTCGTAAGAAGCATTTCAAGGTCCTGCAGTGGCCGAGCCAGTCTCCAGATCTTAACCCCATAGAAAATCTTTGGAGGGAGTTGAAAGTCCGTGTTGCCCAGCAACAGCCCCAAAACATCACTGCTCTAGAGGAGATCTGCATGGAGGAATGGGCCAAAATACCAGCAACAGTGTGTGAAAACCTTGTGAAGACTTACAGAAAACGTTTGACCTCTGTCATTGCCAACAAAGGGTATATAACAAAGTACTGAGATGAACTTTTGTTATTGACCAAATACTTATTTTACCGAGGAATTTACCAATTAATTCATTAAAAATCCTTCAATGTGATTTTCTGTTTTTTTTTCTCATTTTGTCTCTCATAGTTGAGGTATACCTATGATGAAAACTGGAGACCTCTCTCATCTTTTAAGTGGGAGAACTTGCACAATTGGTGGCTGACTAAATACTTTTTTGCCCCACTGTACATGACATGTTGTACTGAAGTATGGAGAAATACATATAAATTAAACATATATCCCATCTTTATGCTTCAGAAGAGAGCTATTAGAATAATAAACAAAGCTGCTTGCAGGGAACCAACAAACCCACTTTTTCTTAAATTAAAAGCTCTCAAGTTGAAAGATCTGGTTGACTTTAAAACTGCAGTAATAATGTTTAAATTGAAGAATCTATCACTGCCCGCAAATATCCAAAAGTTGTTCCAAATAAGGGAGAAACAATATCATTTCAGAGGAACATGTATATTTCAAAAACCTTCAGGGAGAACTACCACCAAGCAACACTGTGTTTCAGTGCAAGGAGTCAGATTATGGAATGATTTTGGACCTGAATTAAAATCATGTACAACGCTTGGACAATTTAAACAAAAACTAAAGGAAGAAATACTCCAAACATATATACAAGATGACATGTAAAATCACATAAGGATTGTCATATCCGAATCAGAATCAGAATCAGAATCAGATTTATTGCCATTGTTCATGTAGTACACAAACTAGGAATTTGTCTCGGTGCAATGCTGCAACATTAAACGTGATAAAATAAAAGAAATAAACTATACATGCAATAAAGTGTAGAATAAGAGTAAGTGATACTGGTTAGCAGTTAAAATATATTAGCGAGCAGCAGATACTGTGGAGAACCATATAGTGCAGTCGGTAATGCAGGAAGAAAACAGTGATGATTGACATGAGTCTGGTTGAGCTGCTGTACATAGTGCACGAGAGTCAATAAGTCACTTAGTGTTCAGCAGTCTGATGGCAGAGGGGAAGAAGCTGTTCATGTGACGGGAGGTTTTAGTCTGGATGGACCGAAGTCTTCTACCTGAGGGGAGGGGGGCAAACAGTACGTGACCAGGGTGTGAGGGATCGGCTATGATCCGGCCAGCACGCCTCCGGGTCCTGGAGATGTACAGATCCTGGAGAGATGGGAGCTTGCAGCCGATCACCTTCTCAGCAGTGCGCATGACGCGCTGCAGCCTTAGTCTGTCCCTGGCAGTGGCTCCTGCGTACCACACGGTTATGGAGGTGGTGAGGATGGACTCGATGATGGCTGTGTAGAACTGCACTAACATCTTGGTGGGTAGCTTGAGCTTCCTCAGCTGCCGCAGGAAGAACATCCTCTGCTGGGCTTTTTTGATGAGTGAGCTGATGGTCGGCTCCCACTTGAGGTCCCTGGTGATGGTAGTGCCTAGGAAGCGGAAGGAATCAGCAGTGGTGATGGGAGAGCCTGTGAGGGTGAGGGGGGGCAGAGGGGTTGTGACTTTCCTGAAGTCCACAATCATCTCCACTGTCTTCAGAGCGTTCAGCTGCAGGTTGTTGTTGTTGCACCAGGACGCCAGCTGGGCCACCTCTCTCCTGTAGGCGGACTCGTCGCCGTTGGAGATGAGCCCGATGAGGGTGGTGTCGTCCGCAAACTTGATCAACTTGACAGACTGGTGGCTGGAGGTGCAGGAGTTGGTATAAAGGGAGAAGAGTAGGGGGGAAAGTACACAGCCCTGGGGTGATCCGGTGCTGATGCTAGTAGAGTCTGAGACAGTCTTTCCCAGCCGCACATGCTGCCTCCGGTCCGTCAGGAAGTCGGTGATCCACCTGCAGAGGGAGTCAGGCACGTTGAGCAGGGACAGCTTGTCCCGGAGCAGAGCGGGGCGGATGGTGTTGAATGCGGAGCTGAAGTCCACAAACAGGATCCTGGCGTAGGTTCCCGGGGAGTCCAGGTGCTGCAGGATGGAGTGGAGGGCCAGGTTGACTGCGTCGTCTACAGACCTGTTGGCTCGGTAGGCAAACTGCAGCGGGTCCAGGAGAGGGGTGGTGATGGACTTGAGGTGGGGCAGGACCAGGCGCTCAAAGGACTTCATGACTACAGAGGTGAGCGCTACAGGTCTGTAGTCATTAAGTCCAGTGATCCGTGGCTTCTTGGGGACAGGGATGATGGTGGAGGATTTGAGGCAGGTCGGCACGTGGCATAGCTTAAGGGAGGAGTTAAAAATGTCTGTGAAGACAGGAGCCAGCTGTTTCTCACAGTGTCTCAGGGTGGAGGGAGACACGCCGTCCGGACCGGGGGCCTTGCGCGGGTTCAGTCTGGAGAACTGTTTGAGCACGTCCTGCTCACTGATGATAAGGGCAGGGGGGAGGAGGAGGGGGGGCCTTTAATGAAGTAGGGATTGTGGAGGCTGTGGAGCTGGAGGGAAGGGGGGAGTTGGACACAGATGACGAGGTGTCAAAACGGGCATAGTGTTGGGACAGTCTTTGACAAAGGGCTTTGTCATCCTGACCTTTAGAAGCCTGAGGCCGATAGTTGGTGATTTGCCTCAGTCCTCTCCACACAGAAGCCGAATCATTAGCAGTGAACTGCTGCTGGAGTCTCTCAGAATACACAGATTTAGCCCTCTTCAGCTCTCTGTTAAACCGATATTTAACCTCCCTGTAGCAGTCCCTGTCTCCACTTTTCAGCGCTGCTTCCTTCTCCTTCCTGATCTGTCTGAGCTTAGCTGTGAACCAGGGTTTGTCATTAGAGTACCTCACCCTGGTGCGTGATGGAAGAATGTCCTCTTCACAAAAGTGGATATAAGAGTTCACAGTGTCCGTATATTCATCCAGATCATGCGTGGCTCGTTTAAACATGCCCCAGTCAGTCTGTGTTGTGTTGTTGCTTAGTTTTTTGTCACATTTTGTCTTAGCTTTGTTCTGAATTGTAATCGCTCTTGTTTGTTTTTCTTTTGAATTCTTGGATGGAATATGGGTGGGCAATATAAGCTGCGGCTTCAACCATCACCCATTTCGGATAACTTATGCTGAACTGTATAATCAGAGGAGTTATTGTTTAATTTGACCTTGCTGGATTTTTTTTTCCCGTTGTTATATTATTCTGTTCCTTTCTTTTAATCTTTGTTCGAATACCCCACGCCACGACCCCAATCACCGCCGAAGGCAAGAGGGTGGTTGGCCTTCCCCATCACACCGATATACCCCCTATGGAAGGAAAATGGGCAATTCTGCTGCTGATCATAACAGGCTTCAAAGATCCACTCAAGGTAATCAGCAAAATGAGAGGAATTATCAAAAGGCCCAAAATCCAGCATTCAGAAAAGATGGCAACAGACAACATTGGTGAATCACAGAGACTGAATGTAAAAGCCATATTAATTGCATATGCCATGCTATGTGATATTCTCTGTATAATCAGTAAAACAAAACAAAATGTATACTCATTGAGTAAAAAATACATGTAATGTATGTAATCACCTGAAATAATGAGTGTAATCAAACTGTATGATTCTAAGTATCTTTTAACTGCACAATAGAAGGTTTTATGTAAAACAGATTGTGACGTGTTGGAAAAGAACCCTGTTTACTGGAAATGTGTTAGAAATGAGGAAATGGGCACAGATGTCCAGCAAACTGAGGTATTTTGGTAATGGAAAATGCTGAGAGGCTAGCAGGAAAGGCCATGAATCATGAGCGCCTGATCAGTCACATGGTTTACGAGAATTGACTAGCCTGAACATGTGCAGAAATGAAGTAATGCTTATGTAACAAAGTAACTTTAAGCCAATCATAAGAGGCCAAGAAGCCTAGGGTGAGTTTGGGACCAATCAGAGAACTTGGGCGAAGGTTATAAAAACCAAGCCTATTTTGCCCCAAATGTTCACTTTCTCGGCGATCTACAGTGAGGCAACATCGGAGCAGCAGACTGAAGACGGGGAACGCCAGAAGAGAAGTGATCCAGTTTCTGCCTCAATTCTTCAGCCTTTAAATAACTTTTACATCTGCAGCTTCAGGAAGAAGATGGAGGACAAGCTGCAACAGAGCGACATCAGCGGGGTCTGGAGAAACCTCAAAACCATCTCGGGGCTCCAGAATACCTCCCCCCAGGCCACGGGGGGCAGGGAGTGGGCGAACAACCTGAATCTGTTTTTCAATAGATTTGACCAACCGCCCTCCCCCCTGTCTGCACAACAACCACTGCTGCCTCTAAGAAATCAAGTCCTGCTGCCCACACCCCACTCCACCGACACCCCCCCCCCCACTCCCAACACACAGCCCCCCATCCTGACCCTGACCAAGACCCAGGTGAGGACGGAGCTGAGGAAGATCAAGGCGAGGAAGGCGTCGGGACCGGACGGCATCAGCGCAAAGCTCCTCAAGTCCTGTGCAGACCAGCTGTGTGGGATTGTGACGTATATCTTCAACATGAGCCTGAAACTGGGGAGGGTACCACAGCTGTGGAAAACATCTTGTGTGGTACCTGTACCAAAAACTTCCCACCCCAAAGACCTGAACAGCTACAGACCGGTGGCCTTGACGTCCCACTTGATGAAGACCCTGGAGAGACTGCTCCTTGCTCATCTCCGCCCCCTGGTGGAACCAGCGATGGATCCACTCCAGTTCGCCTACCAGCATGGCATTGGGGTGGAGGATGCGGTGATCTTCCTCCTTCACCGTTCTCTGTCCCACCTGGAGAAGCCCGGGAATATGGTGAGGACCATGTTCTTTGACTTCTCCAGTGCTTTCAACACCATCCAACCGATGATCCTCAAGGACAAGCTGCTGCACGCAGGGGTGGACCAGCACCTGTCATCATGGATCCTGGACTACCTCATGAACCGGCCTCAGTTTGTGAGAACCCGGGACTGTGTTTCCGACACGATCATCAGTAGCACGGGGGCCCCCCAGGGAACGGTGCTGGCTCCCTTCCTGTTCACTCTTTATACTGCGGACTTCTCACACAACACAACACATTGCCATCTACAGAAGTTCTCTGATGACTCTGCGATCGTTGGTCTCATCTCCAACGGAGATGAAGCTGAGTACAGAGGGCTTATCCAGGACTTTGTGGACTGGTGCCATCGGAACTGCCTCCAGATCAACGCAAGGAAAACTAAGGAGCTGGTGGTGGACTGCCGCAGGCATGGGCAGCCCCTCACAGCACCAGTAAATATACAGGGAACAGACATCGAGATGGTGACATCCTATAAGTACCTGGGTGTTCATCTGAACAATAAACTAGACTGGTCACACAATACTGATGCACTCTACAAGAAGGGACAGCGCAGGCTGTTCCTGCTGAGGAGACTCAGGTCTTTTGGTGTACAAGGGGTGCTGCTGAAGTCATTCTATGACACGGTGGTGGCATCAGCCATCACTTTTGGAGTGGTCTGCTGGGGCAGTGGCATTACTGCAGCCGATAGGAAGAGACTGAACAAACTGATTAAGAAAGCTAGCTCTGTCCTGGGGCAGCGCCTTGACCCGATGGAGGAGATAGGAGAGAGAAGGACGGTGGCTAAACTGTCATCTCTGCTGGAGTCCGAGTTCCACCCTATGCAGGACATACTGGATGCACTGAGGAGCTCATTTAGCAGCAGACTACATCATCCCAGGTGCACAACCGAGAGGTTTCGTAGGTCCTTCCTACCAACGGCTGTCAGACTGTACAACCTAAGCAGGGCTGCTCGCAGAGATAGCAAAAAGACGTAACAAACTAATAGTTTTTTTGAATGCAAAAGATGCAATAGACTTACACAATGGTCCTCTCCGGCATACAACTAGGAACATACCGGTCGCTATGGAGAGTGAGAATATGTATGGGCACATAATCATACCATGTAGGATAACTAAGTAGACGGTTATGCTGTTTCATCCCACCTAGCAACAATGCTCTGCACTGTGTGTGTTTATATATTTACATATTTATTCCATCTAGCTACAATGCTCAGCACTGGGTGTGTTTATATTTATATATCTATATATTTATTCCATCTAGCTACAATGCTCCGCACTGTGTTTTTATATATCTACATATTATTCCATCTAGCTACATTGCTCCGCACTGTGTGTGTTTATATACTTGCATATTTATTCCACCTAGCTGCAATGCTCCGTACTGTGGGTGTTTATATATTTACATATTTATTCCATCTAGCTACAATGCTCTGCACTGTGTGTTCATATATTCATATATTTATTCCATCCAGCTACAATGCTCTGCACTGTGTGTCTGTGTGTGTGTGTGTGTGTGTGTATATATATATTTTATAGTAATATGTACATATGTATATTAGCTGCTCTTGCTTGTTTTTTTTCCTTGTCTTCTGATTGTTGCTCTGAGTGTTGCTATCCCTGTGCTGTTGCAATCCTGGAATTTCCCCGTTGTGGGACTAATAAAGGCTTATCTTATCTTATCTTATCTTATCTTATCTTAAAGTGTTATTATAGCACTTTTGCAAAAGGAAGGAAAGAGGAACAAGGCTATAGCTGCTGGGTGTGGCGGTTTGGGATAACCCCCACAACAGACTAAGGACAGACAGCTCGCTACTCCTGGTTTTTTCCGCTGCACTGCTGTGATGTAATGTGCCATTCATGCATTGTGATGTTAATGTGCCATTCATGAATTGTGTTCATGTGTCCTGTCCTTACTGTGACCTAGGGACTGAGATCAATACGTAGATGTGCCTTGTAACCTCTTTGTCCTGCAGCCGGAGCAGAGGCCAGCAATCTACCTATTGTTATGTATGTCTCTCATATGCAAATGCCCCATACCAACTGCTGTGAATGCTCTTTCATGTATTGTTTGTAACTGGGTATATATGCTGCACGATTCTGTAACTCACTCTCTCTCTTTGACTGCTGCTGCTGACACACACACACACTCTGTGTCCCTTTGCTGGAGAGCCTCCGGGTTTGCCCATTGGGCGAGCCTCGTGAAGGCGGTATGATAATAAACCTACTTAAAACCTCACATCGCTGCCTTTATATTATCATCCGCCTCTGATAAAATAAAGGCAGCGAGGTGAGGTTTTAAGCAGGTTTATTATCATACCACCTTCACGAGGCTCGCCCAATGGGCAAGCCCGGAGGCTCTCCAGCAAAGGGACACAAAGTGTGTGTCAGCAGCAGCAGTCGAAGAGAGAGAGAGTGAGTTACAGAATCGTGCAGCATATATACCCAGTTACAAACAATACATGAAAGAGCATTCACAGCAGTTGGTATGGGCATTTGCATATGAGAGACATACATAACAATAGGTAGATTGCTGGCCTCTGCTCCAGCTGCAGGACAAAGAGGTTACAAGGCACATCTACATATTGATCTCAGTCCCTAGGTCACAGTAAGGACAGGACACATGAACACAATTCATGAATGGCACATTAACATCACAATGCATGAATGGCACATTACATCACAGCAGTGCAGCGGAAAAAACCAGGAGTAGCGAGCTGTCTGTCCTTAGTCTGTTGTGGGGGTTATCCCAAAACCGCCACACTGGGCCCAGCTCTCAGCCAGGAGGCTGTGAGTCACCAGGCGTCGCGGAGCAACAGCGGGAAGAAAAGCAGAAGCTCCCCCGGGCTGGAACACCGCATCGGAAGCCGACTCATCGCTCTTCCCCGGCCAAGGCGGCCACCGCCCAGCCTGAAGAGGAACATCTGGTCGCGGCAGTCTTGCTCCTTCCCTGCCTTCCCCAGAAGAGGGGTTTCTACAGAGGAGGACAGCGATTACACATCCTTTTTCCCAAATTTCACCATTTAGGCTTTCTTAGATATTATCAACAAATTAATTAGAGATTTTTATCAGGTTTTAATTCAATGATTTTGACTTATTTTGATTTTTACTTTGATTTTTGGACTTTTTGATGATTTTCTTGACATTTCATTGGGTTATTTTGAAACTTTTTGAGTTTAAATCTCTTTGATTAAAAGACTGATTTTTTACAATTTTCAATTTTTGAATCAAGGTTTTGCAATCAGGGTTCTGGGTTTGATTTCCAATTTTCATCCTTTTTATATGGACTGTTTAATGCACTTTATCCTGTTTTGGCTGAGCTTTGCTGATTTTTAATAAATACCACAGCATATTAAAGACAGTATGGGACTCTGTGGGCTTATTGATTCAGCGTCCATTCTCATGGGGCGATTTTTGATCATTTTTGAGCTTTAAAAGGTTTTCCTTATTCAATGGTTTTTAAAACAGATCCCCTATAAACCAATTTTCCTGGTTTTAAACATTTACCCAGATTACCAAGAGCAAATGTAAGACCATGAGAGGCTGTTGTTAATATTGGAGGTGTATTCCAGATGTCTGACTGGACAAGTCACTCAGTCGGGGGTCTGGTATACAGGTAGTGGGGGTCCTCCAATATATGGAGACAGTACAGCTGGGGTAACGCTCAGTCACCAAGCACTCCTATACAGGTAACAGAATTTCCTATGAGGGAAATTCCTCTAGGAACTGCAAGCTGGTGAACCTAAACCTCAATTCCTGATGTTCAAGGTCAAAGGGTCTTTGACATCTTTTAATCTAATCTATCCAAAATAAAGATTCATTCATTCATTCATTCATTCATTCATTCATTCATTTAATGTAACCACGTCTCAGTAAAACACATGATACTACACTCACAATGTTCCCTTTGCGTCCTGACCAATGCTGTGAGCTCATCCGCTTTGTTTCCCAGCAACCTCACGTTACCAGTGATGAACATCGGTACAGCCGGTTTATGCTTCTTCCTCATCCTCATCCTCACTTTGGCTACAGCCCTTCATTTGCGGTGTTTCCTCCCGAGCTCATGTCAGATAAGGGGTTTCACTCTGGGCAATGGCACTGGCCTCCTCATTGCAATCAACTGGTTGCGTGTGTAAACAATGCGTTCTTCCCCACCTCTGTTGTTTTCCATTGCCCCGAGGAAGAAAAAATAAGCGAATGATTGGGGCCAAAATAGAAAAAACTTGGTCCACTTGTCAATCTGAGTCTTCCAACCGAGCCCTAAAGAAAAGAGACATACTGTCATGGATGGCCCTCACGAGCCATCAATAAGATGCTATAGGCCAGCCGGTGAGTTTGCACAGTTTATTAAAGGAAGAATAACGACAAAATAATGAGCCATGAGGGGCTAAAACACACTATAACTATAACTCAGTCTATGACAAGGAAGAACAGATTCACAATGAAACACACTTACAATACTGGACAAAGATGAAGCATTGTTCACGTCTGACCAGGGGAAGCTCGACAAGGAATGCTCGACGATGTCAGACGAGGGATTGTCCGACGAGACTGTGGCAATGTTTCGCCCTCAGCTGCTCCCTTAAATAGGGCTCAGGATGGAACAGCTGATGAGGTGATCGTTAATGCAGCTCAGCTGTCAGCTCTGACAGCCGGAAGCCCCTCCAAGCGCTGTCACAATAAAAGCTCGGAGAGCCATACGGAACACACACACACACACACACACCCAATGGGAGGAAAATACTGCATGGCCCGAGCGCGGACAAAATCGGCGCTCGAACCACGACACACACTATATACAAGAAAAAGCAAATAAAAACACAGACACGAGAGAGCTGCTGCTGATATGGCCGCCTCTCTTTATGGCACCTCAACAACAAAAAACTACAAAAAAAATACAAATATATATGTATATTTACTGTTTTTCTATCCAATTTCTTTATCTTTGTCATGGTGGCCCCTATGGAGCAGAAAACAGAACTCACATGCTGAGCAAGCAATTGGCATGACTGCACAAAATAACAGCTCGTGGGCTTATGCAGGCAAAACACAAGGCTAAGGATTCAGGCAAGGCAAGGAAAAAGCCAAAAGGAAAAAAGGCAAGGCAGAAGTGTGTTGATCACACCAACATGACGTATGACAGGACACTGTGCCGATCAAGGAAGCGGCATCCCTTAAATAAGGACAAGACTAATGTACTCAAACACAAAAAGCCCTGAACAATCACGAAATGAACTACACAAGAACCATGCTAGGCTAAGGATGAAATAAACAACAAAGGCCACTGTCAAAATAAAAACCAACACAAAACCAAGATCAATAGGAATAACAAAACACCATGATCATAATAATAATAATAAAAAGCAGGACAATGAAAAACCAAGGCAAGGATAATCCCAACATGAATATGACTATGATAATGATAAATGGAGAACAAAGGTGAGGATAACACAAAAGAAAAGAGCCAAGATGATAAAACAAACAAAGAATCATACAAAACCAAACTCAAAGCAATGGCATGGGCTGAGCTCATGTCCTGGTCACAACAAAATACAAACTAGAAACTAAGGTGAGACCATGGGTACAGCTCAAGCACTGACATCCCCTCCCTGCCCCACCTGCCAGGGGTAGGAACCTTTCTGTGTTGCGTTTGCATGTTCTTCCTGTGCTGCATGGGTTTTCTCCAGCTTTGAAACAATCCCCATCCCCCACAGAGTCCAACACAAACCAGTTTGTGGGGGCAAACCAGAGTCCAAGACTCAAATAGAACAAGGCAGGTCGGGTGGCCTTCCAGAGTCCCTGGGCCACTGAACCAGAGAGCAAGGTGGTCCACAGGCCCCCAGATCAGAGAACAAGGTGGATCAGGGGGCCTACCAAAGTCCATGGGCCCCCAGACCGGAATGCAAGATGGCGCAGGAGTGTTGAGCTTGTTGGACGGTAGCTGAGGAGCTTTGGGCTTTGGAAGCAACAGCAGGGGAGCTATGAGCCCAGAATCACACGACTGAGGAGTGCCAACCACAGGAACAGATGACAGAGACACACCAACCTCAGGAACAGATGACAGAGGCGGCCGACCTCAGGAACAGACGACAAGGGCATGCTGAACTCAGGAACAGAAAACAGGGATGTGCTGAACTCAGGAATAGCAGGAAGTGAAGTGTGCACCTTATGGAGAGCAGGAGAGTGCACCACAGGAACCCCCTGGAACTTGACCTCCAATGTAGCCACCTCAAACATGGAGGGAGAGAAGAAAGATGGGTCACTACAAATGGCGGCAGTGGAGCTCGGTGGGGAGAGCCCAGGAGCAGATGGCAGCTGCAACTGGGTCCCCCCATCAAGAGCAAGACAAGACCTCTCCAAGACTGATGAAAGAAGAGGAGTTGCCTTAACACTTGCTCCACCACCAACGAGGACCCCAGTAACTCTGCTGCTGCAGCCCAAGCAGCAGACATGATGGTCAGCAAAGAGCCTGATGTGGCATCGGCACTGGAGCTAGGGAGCGACGTGTGGGCCAGCACTGGAGGTACAGAGCGACATGGAGCTGGCACTGGAGGTTGAGAGTGACATAGAGCTGGCACTGGAGGTACAGAGTGATGTGAAGCCAGCACTGGAGGTACAGGCAAGGCAACAAGAGCAGGAAGAACCCCAGATGTGAAAACAGCTGCCAGTGAAGAACCAGATGTAGACATGGCAGCCAGTGGTGAACCAGACAGGGTGGCCGGTGGTGAGCCAGACTTGGAGACTGCAGTTGCTAGGAACCCAAACGTGGAAACCACAGCTGCTGGCAGAACATCCGACAAAGAGGCAGCTGTTGACAGCACCCCAGGCATGGTGTTTGGGAGAAGGGAGATGCAGGTGAGAGTGGATGTATGCAGGCAGCAGCAGAGAAAATGGCAGAGGCGGGTGGCAAGTGTCCAGCAGTGGCTGACAGCAGCCGCTGCACATTTAAGGCCGCTGCCAGTGGCTTGAGGGCACTGGTGGTGCTGGGGAAGGCAGTCCCACCAATAGCCACCAAAACTGTGTATTCATCCCCAGTTGGCAGCTGACGAGGAGGGTGTCTAGCAGTCACAAGTTGTATGATCGTTTGTTTGGGCTAAAATATCTATCCATATTAATAAAACGAGTAATGCGAGTAACGCATCTGATCAAATTTCAGTAACTAACGCATTACTGAATTTTTAAACAGTAATTTTGTTACACAGCATGTTACTGCAACAAGCCCGATACAACAACAAGCCCGGGCTTGTTGTTACAAGCTATTCAGTCTCTGTACGACCGTTGTGAGAGTTTGGTTCGCATTGCCAACACTCGGTCGGACTCATTCCCAGTGAGAGTTGGACTCCGCCAGGGCTGCCCTTTGTCACCGATCCTGTTCATAATTTTTATGGACAGGATTTCTAGGCACAGCCAGGGAATGGAGGGTGTCATGCTTGGTGACCACAGGATCTCATCTCTGTTGTTTGCAGATGATGTTATCCTGTTGGCTTCATCCAGCAATGACCTACAGCTCTTGCTGGGATGGTTTGCCGCTGAGTGTGAAGCGGCTGGGATGAGAATCAGCACCTCCAAGTCCGAGTCCATGGTTCTCAGCCAGAAAAAGGTGGATTGTCCTCTCTGGGTTGGGGACAGGCTCCTGCCCCAAGTGGAGGAGTTTAAGTATCTTGGGGTCTTATTCACGAGTGAGGGGAAAATGGAGCGAGAGATTGACAGACGGACTGGCGCAGCATCTGCAGTGATGCGGACGTTGTACCGGTCTGTTGTGATGAAGAGGGAGCTTAGTTCTAAGGCAAAGCTGTTGATTTACCAGTCAATCTACGTTCCTACTCTCACCTATGGTCACGAGCTTTGGGTAATGGCCAAAAGAACAAGATCGCGGATACAAGCGGCTGAAATGAGCTTTCTCCGTAGGATTGCTGGACTCACCCTCAGAGATAGGGTGAGGATCTCAGTCATCCAGGAGAGGCTCAGAGTAGAACCGCTGCTCCTCCACAATGAAAGGAGTCAGTTGAGGTGGTATGGGCATCTGATTAGGATGCCTCCTGGACACCTCCCACTTGAGGTATTTCGGGCACGTGGAGAGACTATGTCTCCCAGCTGGTCTGGGAACGCCTTGGTATCCTCTCTGAAGAGCTGGAGCAGGTGGCTGGGGAGAGGGAAGTGTGGGCTTCTCTGCTTGAACTGCTGCCTCTGCGACCCGGACCTCCGGAAAAGCGGAAGAAGATGGATGGATGGATGGAGCATGTTACTGCAAAAGTAGTGGCATTACAGTTACTCCCAACACTGGTAACAACAGACACAATTTCCCTTTCAGCAGAAAAATTGGAAACACAAACAAACAACTAGCTCACTCATGATGAGACCCCACCGTGCTGCAAAAATGGCGGGGCAGAGCATGGACATTATTAAATTAAATTAAATCACCCTTATTGTCATTCAACTGTACAACCAATCACGTACAATAGAACGAAATTTTGTTTTACCTATCTACAGTGTTAGTCACACACACCCCAAGTGTAGAATCAGAGGGCCGCTGCCATGCAAGGCGCTGCCACAGATTTCCCTCCTCCATTCCATGATTGCTGAGCACCAAACTGGACGGCAGGAAGTTCCACTTTTATATGGTCTTCGGCATGACCCGGCCGGGATTTGAACCCCTGCCTCCCGGGTGTGGGGCGGATGCTCTACCAACTGAGCCACCACTCCGGTCATTAACACAGCTTGAGAATTTCTTTAGACTGGTACTCACCAACAGTTGGACCTAAAGCTATGAGGATGAAAACAGGCAAATTTCTGTCCATGTCAGCTGCTGGAGGTCAGCTATAACCTAGCATGTAGCTAGTAGCTACTAGCTAGCTAGCTTACACAGAAGAAGAACAACCCAACATTCAGGCAAAGTTTTGGAGGAGACTGGAACAATTATCCAGGTGAGAGCTCCAACAGATAACGTTGTAAGCCTAAACATGACAGCACTTTGGGGATATCTATGGCTGTAATCCACTTGTTTGACTTAGCAATGTCTGCATGGCGCACACAGTGCCTGTGGCCAGAACAGCTTTGATACGGAGAGCCGCTAGACCAAAAAGTACTGTTTGTGCTTTCTGCCCTAAACTGCCGTTAACCGCAATCACAAAATTCATTGCCGTTAAGGGGGCAAAGTGTCAACGGGCGATTAACGCAATAATGCCAACACCACTAAAAATAACACAGCTCGTGGACTGGAAAATAAAAGACCAGGCTTCTGCAGGCAAAACACAAGGCTAAAGATTCAGGCAAGGCAAGGAAAAAGAAAAAAGAAAAAAAAAAGCAAGGCAGAAGCATGTTGATCACACCTACATGACGTAGGACGCCATGTCAATCTAGGGAGCGGAGTCCCTTAAATAAGGACAGATCTAATTTACTCAAACACAAACAGCCGTAAGCAATCAAGAAATTAATAAAACAAGAACCAAGCTAGAGATGGAAATAAACAACAAAGGCCACTGTCAAAATAAAAACCAACATGAAACCAAGATCGACAGGAATAACACAACACCATGATCATAACACTAAAAAGACCCAGGATTCACTGCCTCTGTGTGGCTAAAAGAGCTGACATCCCATCTGATGTCATAAAACTGATCTATCTGACCATTATTCATCCGGTTCCGGAATATGCCAGTCCAGTTTTGGGAGGTCTGACTAAAGGCCTCTCTAAAGAGGTTAGAGAAGGTACAGATGCGGTGCTGTACAATAATTGGCATCCCACATTCCTCTTCACCACCAGCAGAGTGGTGGCCTAGTTGATAGAGCATCTGCCCCACAACCTGAGACTGCAAACACCTGCAGAGAGTGGTGAAGAACAGCGGAGAATATCATCAGGAGTCCACTCCCCTCTCTCCAGAGCATCTACCACCACAGAGTCTAAAGGAGAGCGGACGCCATCCTCCGGGATCCCACCCACCCCCAACACAGAAAGAACGTTCACACTTCTACCCTCAGGCCGGAGGTACAGAAGTGTGAAATGTAGGACAACCAGACTGAAGAACTCCCTTCTTTCCCACTGTCATCAGACTCCTGAACAAATAAACTCCCAAAACTCTGCAACACAGCTTTGCAAACAGAAACTCACACACCGGTTGCTAAGTTTGCACATTGCTCACTTATACAGTGTACATAGTCTCACCCCATCTGATGTCCATATCATCTCTGCTGCTAATTATAATGTACAGTCTACTGGTATTATCATTACAGAGAAATACTCACACTGGGTGCTAATTTATAATTTGTATACTGCTCATTTGCACACTGCTCATAGGCTTATGCCATCTCAGATTCATATCATCTCTGATATCATTCTTCTTGTGTCCTCTAGTTTAACTACTTTAACTGCTTTAGCTGTCCAATGTGTCAAATGTGTGTTATTAGTATTAATTAGTATTAGTACTTAGTATGTGCTTAAGGTGTCCTAATTGCCTAACTGTGTGTTATAGTGTGTGTTATTAGTATCCATTAGCATTAGGTGTGTTATTACCGTATTAGTATTGATGTGGTGGGAGAGGAAGTTAATGTCAGGTGGGAGAGGAAGTTTTCTCTCTCCTCTACTGGTAAGATGTAGCCCAGTACAACCTGTCGCATTAAGGGAGGAGGTGTGTACCCCTTGGGCTGGGCCCCAATGTGTGGCACGCAGGCCCACCGGCGCGTGGACACACCCTGGTGCCACACAAACCAACCCCCAGCTATGGGCAAATAGCACCACTGCCTTGTGGTCGTCACGGGAGTGACAAAGGCTAAGGGAGACAACCCCTACAGAAAATCCAGAGTGGAGCCCCGAAGGCGATTGGTCTTCGCGTAGCGGGACCTCCCGGCAACTCCTGTAGCCAAGTTGGTACCAACTGTATCGGCTAGTCCCTTCCATTGGACACTACCAGCAAGGCCGAGAAGGAGGATCTCTCAACTCGGCAGCTCAGTTTCTCCACAACTTCGCCCTGGCCTGTGCCCTGGAGAGGTCACTCCAGTACCGCCTTCTGCGGCAGCTCAAAACGGGGAGACGCAGTTACTGGTTAAAAGTCCAGAGCAAATTGGCGTAAGCTCGGGCACCTAGGGCTGTCTCCTGACGGTGGGAGGGATCGTCGTGTCCCACTGGCCAGCTACCGCCCGCCTTTAGCTGGGCAGCCCCCAGTCAGTAAGGTGCTGGCCCGTCACGGTCCGCTTACTTCAAAGGGTGCTTGAAGTGTAGGCCAAAAGCTGAATCACGGACTGTAATCACTGCACCAGCTAATATCAAGAAAACCAAAGCCGCCAGCGCTGAGTCTGGCAACCTGGAACGTCAGAGCAATGTGTCCTGGCCTCTCTGACGACCTCCAGCAAATCAGCGACGCCAGGAAAACTGCTATTATCGACTGCGAGCTGAAGAGGCTCAACATTGACATTGCAGCACTGCAAGAGACGCGACTCCCGGGCAGCGGCAGCTTGAAGGAGAAGAACTATACGTTTTTCTGGCAGGGACAGGAGCCTGACGAGCATTGCCTGTACAGTGTGTGATTCGCTGTTCGAAACTCCCTTCTGTCCTCTATTGACGCACCGTCTTCAGGCACTTCACGAGTCCTCTCTCTTCGTCCCATAACCTCCTCTGGACCAGCTAATATCCTTAGCGCCTATGCTCCGACGCTCTGCTCTTCAACTGAGGTGAAAGATGCATTCTACGAGGCGCTCAAAACCAGGATCCAGCAGATCCCTGCCAAGGAGCACCTGTTTCTGCTCGGTGACTTTAACGCACGGAGAGGGGCAGATCATGACTCCTGACCCCGCTGCATTGGCCGCTTTGGCATCGGCAAGCTCAACGAGAACGGTCAATGCCTTCTTGAACTCTGTTCCTTTCATGACCTCTGTCTGACCAACACATTCTTCTCCACCAAGCCCTGTCACCGAGTGTCCTGGAGACATCCAAGGTCTCGCCACTGGCATCAGCTGGACTTCGTCATCACCAGGAGATCCCTGCTGAACCGAGTGCTGGTCACGCGCAGTTTCCACAGCGCTGACTGTGACACCGACCATTCCCTGGTCGCCACCAAGGTACGTCTCTGCCTCAGACGTGTTAACCGCTCCAAGCAGAAACCCCGACCCCGCATCAACACAGCTATGATTACAGTACCTGAACTGCGGGAACGCTACGCTAAAGTCATAAATGAAGCCCTGGCGGACTGTCCCACCGACTGCTTCTGCAAGGTGGAACCACATCCGTGAGGCTGTGTTTGAAACCGCCATAGGTACCTTTGGGAAAAAGGTGAGGAAGAGTGCGGATTGGTTTGAAGCTGGAGCCGCTGAGATGGAACCTGCAATCGCCGCCAAACGTGCAGCCCTAATTGCCCACAAGAAGGAGCCCTCTGTGCGGACGCTTGCTACACTGCGCGCTACGAGGAACAATGCACAAAAGATTGCAAGGCGATGTGCCAACAACTACTGGCTTAACCTTTGCCAGGACATACAGCTTTCTGCAGATCACAGAAACGTGCGCAAAATGTATGAAGGCATGAAGAAGGCTTTCGGTCCCAGTGTCATCAAGACTGCCCCACTTAAATCAGCTGCAGGAGATGTCATCAAGGATCGCAGTAAACAAATGGAGAGATGAACTGAGCACTACCAAGAGCTCTACTCGAGAGTAACCACCGTCTCGAACACAGCCCGTGAGAACACCCCTCTACTGTCAGTCATGGATGAGCTTGATGCTCCACCCACCATCGAGGAGATCAGCAAGGCGATAGACTACATCTCAAATGGCAAGGCTCCAGGCAGTGACAACATCCACCCTGAAATTGTCAAAACCGCAAAGGAGAGCTCGCTCTTGAAACACCTCCATGAGCTCCTGCTGCAGTGCTGGGAGGAAGAGGCTGTGCCCCAAGACATGCGTGATGTCAAAATCATCACTCTCTACAAGAACAAGGGGGAGCGGAGCGATTGTAAAAACTATCGTGGTATCTCACTCCTAAGCATAGATGGCAAAGCCTTTGCCCGTGTCGTCCTCAACAGACTACAACTACTTGCCGAACGTGTGTATCCAGAGGCACAGTGTGGATTCAGAGCAACCAGGTCAACCATAGATATGGTCTTCTCTATGAGGCAGCTGCAAGAAAAGTGTCGGGAGCAGAGACAACCCCTCTTTTTGGCCTTCATCGACCTGACCAAGGCTTTTGACTTGGTCAGCAGGGATGGACTGTTTGCCCTCCTCCAACGAATTGGATGTCCCCCCAAGATTCTGAGCATGATCAAGTCGTTCCACCAGGACATGAACGGCATTGTCCAGTTTGATAGATTATCCTCAGACCCTTTCCCGATCAAGAACGGTGTGAAGCAGGGTTGTGTTCTGGTGGTGGTGGACAAGTTCACCTACCTCGGGTCGATCATCTCCAGCAATCTCTCCCTAGATGCCGAACTGAATGCCCGTATCGGCAAGACATCGACCGTGATGGTCCGTCTGGCGAAGTGAGTCTGGGACAACTCTATGCTAAACACCAACACCAAGATAAGAGTCTACATGGCCTGCGTACTGAGTACTTTCCTATACGGCAGTGAAGCATGGACCCTCTACTCCTGCCAGGAACGTCGGCTGAACGCCTTCCACCAACGCTGCCTTCGCAGACTACTGCGCATCACTTGGCAGGACCGTGTCTCCAACATCGACGTCCTGGCCAGAGCAGATGTGCCCAGTATGTTTGCCATTCTGACAAAGAGACGCTTGCGATGGCTTGGCCACGTCAACCGAATGGAGGATGGCCGCATCCCCAAAGACTTACTGTATGGGGAGCTGGCTACTGGAACTAGATCAAAGGGATGCCCAACTCTCAGATTCAAGGATGTTTGCAAGCGCGACCTCAAGGCTGGAGGCTTCAACCCCTCCGACCTGCAGTCAGCCGCCTCCGTCTGCTCCAACTGGCGGACCACCACCCAGGATGTCATCCGAACAGCAGAGGAGAGAAGAGACACTCGCTGGGAGAGAACAGACTCCGCAGACAGAGGAGACTGTCGAGACCCCCACTACACTGTGAAGAATTTATCTGCAGCGGCTGCGGCAGGATCTGCAGATCCCGTATTGGCCTCTACAGCCATGCCCGAAGGTGCAGCTCCCTGAATGATGACCCAAGGCACAAACCCCCCCATGATCTTTCGAGATCGATGGAGCCAATGAATGAATGAATTGATGTGTATCAATTACCTTGGCATTCGTTCGGAGAGCAGAGTAACAATTTCATTGCTCAGGAAATGTTGCATTTCTTAAATGTGCACATGATAATAAAGCCTTTCAATCTTGAAATGGGAGGTTGGGGGTTCAAGTCCCAGACGGGTCATACAAAAGACCATATAAAAATGGTATGTTTTCCTGCTATTACAAACTTCTAATAAAATGAAACAAAACTTGAAAAAGCAGGACAGTGAAGAACCAATGCAAGGATAATCAAAACATAAACATGACGATGATAATGATAAGTGGAGAACAAAGGCGAGGGTCACCCAAAGCAGGAACATCCATCCATCCATCCATCCATCTTCTACCGCTTTTCCGGAGGACTGGGTCGCGGAGGCAGCAGTTCAAGCAGAGAAGCCCAGACTTCCCTCTCCCCAGCCACCTGCTCCAGCTCTTCAGAGAGGATACCAAGGCATTCCCAGACCAGCTGGGAGACATACGTAGTCTCTCCACCGAGTCCTGGGTCTGCCCCGGGGTCTCCTCCCAGTGGGACGTGTCTGAAACACCTCAAGTGGGAGGTGTCCAGGAGGCATCCTTATCTGATGCCCATACCACCTCAACTGACTCCTTTCAATGTGGAGGAGCAGCAGTTCTACTCTGAGCCTCTCCTGGATGACTGAGCTTCTCACCCTATCTCTGAGGGTGAGTCCAGCAATCCTACGGAGAAAGCTCATTTCAGCCGCTTGTATCCGCAATCTCGTTCTTTCGGTCATTACCCAAAGCTCATGACCATAAGTGAGAGTAGGAATGTAGATTGACTGGTAAATCAACAGCTTTGCCTTAGAACTAAGCTCCCTCTTCACCACAACAGACCGGTACAACGTCCGCATCACTGCAGATGCTGCTCCAATCCGTCTGTCAATCTCTCACTCCATTCTCCCCTCACTCGTGAATAAGACCTCAAGATACTTAAACTCCTCCACTTGGGGCAGGAGCCTGTCCCCAACCCAGAAAGGACAATCCACCTTTTTCCGGCTGAGGACCATGGACTCGGACTTTGAGGTGCTGATTCTCATCCCAGCCGCTTCACACTCAGTGGCAAACCGTCCCAGCAAGAGCTGTAGGTCATTGCTGGATGAAGCCAAGTGGGCAACATCATCTGCAAACAACACAGATGAGATCCTGTGGTCACCAAGCATGACACCCTCCATTCCCTGGCTGTGCCTAGAAATCCTGTCCACAAAAATTATGAACAGGATCGGTGACAAAGGGCAGCCCTGGCGGAGTCCAACTCTCACTGGGAATGACTCCGACCGAGTGTTGGCAATACGAGCCGAACTATGAAAACGGTCATACAGAGACCGAATAGCTCGTAACAACAAGCCCGATACCCTATACTCCCAAAGCACCCCCACAAAAAACCTCGAGGGACGCGGTCAAATGCCTTCTCCAAGTCCACAAAACACATGTAAACTGGTTGGGCAAACTCCCACGGACCCTTGAGAATTCTCGAGAGAGTAAAGAGCTGGTCCGATGTACCACGGCCAGGCCGAAAACCACATTGTTCCTCCTTAATCCGAGGTTTGACCAACAGCCGGACTCTCTTCTCCAGTACCTTGGCATAGACCTTCCCAGGGAGGCTGAGGAGTGTGATCCCTCTAAAGTTGGAGCACACCCTCCAGTCCCCTTTTTTGAAGAGAGGAACCACCACCCCGGTTTGCCATGCCAAAGGCACTGCCCCAACCTCCATGCAATGTTGCAGAGGCATGTCAACCATGACAGCCCAGCAACATCCAGCGTCTTGAGGTACTCAGGGCGAATCTCGTCCACCCCTGGGCCCGGCCACCAAGGAGATTTTTAACCACCTTGGCGACCTCAGCCCCTGTGATAGGCGAGTCATCCCCCTCGTCCACAAACCCTGCTTCCTCTGTGGAAGGCGTATCAGTGGGATTGAGGAGATCCTCGAAGTATTCCTTCCACCGCCCAACGATATCCCCAGTTGAAGTCAACAGCGCCCCATCCGCACCACACACAGTGTGGACAGGGAGCTGCTTTCCCCTCCTGAGCCGCCAGATAGTTTGCCAGAATCTCTTCAAGGCCGACCGAAAGTCTTGTTCCATGGTCTCACCGAACTCCTCCCATACCCGGGTTTTTGCTTCAGCAACCACCCGAGCTGCACTCCGCTTGGCCTGCCGGTAAACCTCAGCTGCTTCGGGAGTCCCAAAAGCCAACCAAGCTTGATAGGACTCCTTCTTCAGCTTAATGGCCCCCCTCACCACTGGTGTCCACCACTCATGGATCGTCACCTTATTGTGGTGGGGGGGGGGGGGTTGCATGCCCCAGTGATCCCAGGAGCTCTGTTGTCCGGGGCAATTTGCCTCTGATAGGGTCACCCAAGACAAACTGGTCCTGGGTGAAGGGCCAGACTAAGAACGATCCAACAGACACTCATGATAAATTCTCGATCAAGGATTCAGTGTACCCCGCCCGGTATGGGGTTACCGGGGCCCCACCCTCGAGCCAGGCCTTGGGGAGGGGCTCAATGGCTAGCAAAGCAGGAACAGAGCCGTGATAATCATCAAAACAAACAGAGAATCATATGAAACCAAACACAAAGCGAGGGTGTGGGCTGAGCCCATGTCCTGGTCACAACAAAATACAAACTAGAAACCAAGGCAAGGACATGGGCACAGCCCATTCGTCGGCCTCCGTCGGTCTATGATGACCATGGAAGAGAATCCTAAACGTCTACTCTGCTGGAACAGCACCGCCTGTGGCTGAACAGGCCGATGCGCACCGGTGTTCTACCTTCCAGTGTTGGGTGTTAGTAGGATTCAAGCCTGGGCAGGAAGATATGGAGGACAAGATGTTACCCATGCAGCATGTCCCCCCTCTCCACGTCACTGATGAATCCAAAGGAACAGCAGGGCTGCTATAGTTTGGCACCAGCGCCGTCGCAGGAGCTGCCAGAACGATGTTGAGCACAACAGAGAACTGCCTTAGGGGCTCCTACTCCGGATTTTTCCTCAGGGTTGACTCCCGAAGCCTTTCCCGTGACCGGGTGTGCCACAGGGCAGCAGAGGTTTGAAATCAGGGTTTACCTTCCCCTAGATGGGCTACCTTCCCAGGATGACAAGCCACCATCTACCCGAAGCATCTGGTTTTAAGGCGCCAGAGATCCGCCCTCGCCCCTTCTCCTATTAGTAAAAGCAGTTCCGCCAGGCTTAGAGACTACACCACACGGGCAGGCTAGGAGTTGGACTTAGTTGTCAGAGGCTTTTCGAGACGCACGCCATAAGGAGCATTTTATGGGCACTGGGAGATTAACCCCAGTGCCGCTCCTGGCTATGACAACCTTGGAACCGGGCACAGCCCACGGCCTGACAATCTAATTCATTATCTTATTTACGATTGCTCTGAGTGCTGCTATCCCTGTGCTGCTGCATTCCTGTAATTTCCCCATTGTGGGACTAATAGAGGCTTGTCTTATCTTATCTTATAAATTAGATAATGATAGATGTTGGTTTTGCACACAACTGCCAGGTCTTCTCCGGGGCCATGGTGACAGTTCTTCTGCAGTAAAGGGTAGACCAGAAGTTAAATTTTTTAAAAAAAGTGACTCACACTTTGTTTAGTTGAGGAGATGATAAATAAATTAAAACATAAATGCTAAATGTGTATCAGTAAGTTTACAGTTCATCCATTCAAATTATTGATGGTCCTCTTCAGGGGCTGGAGCCTGTCCCATTGTCTTTGGAGGACAGGCAGGACACACCCTGGACAGATCGCAAACGAATTGACAAATGATTGCTCGGGTAAGTGATTATGACAGATTTTTACATAATCAGTCCATCAAAATAAGGGACACAGAAAGCCTGGTTTAAGGAGCAGGGGTACAGTAGGTGCACTTTCATGCTGTCTGAATGTGCTGCTGAAATAGCAGATGATAAAGCTCTGCTAACTTTAGACCTGCTCTCTGATGGTAGAGACACAATGACAGAGAACGCACCATACCAACATGCTGAGGACCTTACACCAAACCTGACTCCCTTCAAATCAGCCCCATCCTACAAGTGCAAGGCGTGTGCAAAGTTATTTCTTAATTAGGTGGTGAAGACACACAGCAGAAAACCAGACAATGTGCTGAAACTAATGAAAGCACCGGCACAAGGCACCAAGGGAGGTGCAAAGGGATCTTTTAGTCTGCTGAAATAGGGCCCATAGTGGTCCTTGTTTGTTCATTATTCATTCATTTATTTATTAATGACAAGTGAAAGTTTATACATTGTAAAATAAACAATTTGCAGTGGGGGGTCAAATAATTTCTGCTACAACTGAACAAGGACAGAATAATCACAATACTTCCCCACTACCTCCAGGAGATTAAATTCCTAAAGTTATTCCTCACCGTACATCTTGGTCATCGGCTTTTTCAGGGCCAGATGTGCCACTGAACAGCTGTAGATGTCTCCCTGCTCTGGGATGAACTCCAGTCTGGAGATCTGGGTGAAGGAACCATCCTTGTTGGGGAAGGGAACGTTGATGCTGGTTCCTTCAGTCACCGTTTCTCCATTCTTGGTCCAGGAGACGTTAACAGGAGCAGGATAGAAACCACTGACATGACAGATCAGGATGTTCTTCTGTCCCAGATCCACATCGTCTCTGGTGAAGATCATCAGGTTGGAAGGAGGATCTGAAACATGAGAAAGATCACGTCAGAACCACGTGTCAACTATCTACAGTGACAAGAACTTCAGAGCAAAACACCAAATGTTCTGCTTTAATAGGAGGATTACAGCATTAGATTATTAGAACATCACTAAACCTCCTGTTCTCCCAGTATGGAGAAACAATGAGCTTCAGGGTGTTTAATGGATGAAGTAAAGTTTATTTCTGTTATTGACCAGCTGATGAAACTGCGTGTTCATAGCAGAGCTTTATAATCTTGCATCCAGATAGCAAAAGTCCTACATGTGTTTCAGCCATTCACTAGCTCAGCTAATTCTAGGAAGTCCAGCTCTCAGAGGTGAAAGGAACGAGCTCCCCTACCTGCTGCAGGGCTGTCCTGATCACAATCTGCTGAGCCAGTGAATGGCTATAACAAATAGGACTGAGGACTTTTTCTTTCTGGAGGAAACATTATATAACTCTGGTTCATAATAAATGAAGATAAATATATAGTTTAGTTTTTAGTTTGTTGGTTTAATTGTCAGGGACCATGTACAGGAAAATGTGAACCACAGGATAAAGATGCTTTGTGCCAGATTCTAGCGTTCTCACTAATTTTCATCTGTAGTCCCTGAGACAGGCAGAAAGATATTAAAAGAAAAGCAGAACATATAGAAAACAACTAAAATACAAATACAAATTCCCAGTGAGAGTTGGACTCTGCCAGGGCTGCCCCCTGTCACCGATTCTGTTCATAATTTTTATGGACAGGATTTCTAGGCGCAGCCAGGGAATGGAGGGTGTCATGCTTGGTGACCACAGGATCTCATCTCTGTTGTTTGCAGATGATGTTGTCCTGTTGGCTTCACCAAGCAATGACCTACAGCTCTTGCTGGGACGGTTTGCCGCTCAGTGTGAAGCAGCTGGGATGAGAATCAGCACCTCAAAGTCCGAGTCCATGGTCCTCAGCCGGAAAAAGGTGGATTGTCCTCTCTGGGTTGGGGATAGGCTCCTGCCCCAAGTGGAGGAGTTTAAGTATCTTGGGGTCTTGTTCACGAGTGAGGGGAGAATGGAGCGAGAGACTGACAGATGGATTGGAGCAGCATCTGCAGTGATGCGGACGTTGTACCGGTCTGTTGTGGTGAAGAGGGAGCTGAGCTCTAAGGCAAAGCTGTCGATTTACCAGTCAATCTACGTTCCTACTCTCACCTATGGTCACGAGCTTTGGGTAATGACCGAAAGAATGAGATTGCGGATACAAGTGGCTGAAATGAGCTTTCGCTGTAGGATTGCTGGACTCACCCTCAGAGATAGGGTGAGGAGCTCAGTCATCTCAAATGATGCCTCTCAGATGATGCTGTTATCAAATTTATGCAGATTGTTTCCTCTATGCAATGTGTCAACACAACGGAAATAAGCTATAGACAGCTTGCTCCTTCTGTAATTGATAACATGGTGGATAGTGTTTCAGCTTCTCTGCATCAGACTCTAGACTTGGTGGCCCCCTTAAAAAAGAAAAAGTCTAATCAGAGATTTCTAACTCCTTGGTTCAACACAGAAACTCATAGCTTAAAACAGAAGACTCATCAATTAGAAAGAAAATGGCGCTCCACTAATTTAGATGAAATCTATTTAGCTTGGAGAAATCATCTTTTAATTTATAAAAAATCTGTTACAAAAGCTAGAATGAGTTATTATTCTGCATTAATAGAAGAGAACAAGAATAATCCCAGGTTTCTTTTCAGTACTGTAGCCAGGTTGACAAAGAGTCAGGACTCTGTCAATCCTAGCATTCCCTTAGAGCTTACTAGTCAGGACTTTATGAACTTTTTCAATAATAAAATTGTCATTAACATCTGTTTGTTCTCTCCCATAGATTGAGTCCCCATCGTGCTGTTTGCTCTCTACATGTCTGTTCTTTTCATCTTCTCTGTCCCCTCAAATCAAATCAAATCATCCATCCATCCATCCATCTTCTACCGCTTAATCCTTTCAGGTCGCGGGGGGGCTGGAGCCTATCCCAGCATCTTTTGGGCGAGAGGCAGGGTACACCCTGGACAGATCGCCAGTCCATCGCAGGGCCAACACAGAGAGACAGACAACTATTCACTCTCACATCCATACCTAAGGACAAGTTAGAATCCCCAGTTTTTGATGCCAGTTAACCTAACTTGCATGTTTTTGGCATGTGGGAGGAAACCGGAGTGCCCGGAGTAAACCCACGCAGACACGGGGAGAACATGCAAACTCCACACAGAAGGGTCACCGATGGTCTGGGGGTGGGATCGAACCCACGATGGTCAAGGGTGAAATTGATCCCATGACCTTCTTGCTGTGCTGCCACTGTGCTAACCACTGCGCCACCGTGCTGCCCCAAATCAAATCACATCAAATCAAACTTTATTGTCATATTGCTGTACATACAACTGTAGTGCAGGCAAGATGAAATTGCGTTTCTCTCGGCATCCATATAGATAAAAGCAGCATGATTTAAGACACACTCCCACATAGCTCCCCCCCTCCCCCCCATCCATTCACACATCCCTGAAAAATACTTGGGGGGGAAAAACAACCAACTAACTATAATATACAAATAATATACAAAATGTCTGTAGGTGCAGTAGTGTGTATGACAGATTCCGGGTCAACTGTTCAGCATCCTGACAGCTTGTGGAAGGAAGCTGTTAATCAGTCTGGTGGTTCTGCCTCTGATGCTCCGGAATCATTTACCAGATGGAAGAAGTTCAACGTGTTTATGCAGAGGGTGAGAACAGTCCTTGACAATGTTCAGTGCCCTGCTCCTACAACGGTTCTGAAAAAAGTTCTTGGACAGAGGGGAGGGAGACTCCAATTACCCTCTCCGCCCCCTTGACTATCCTCTGCAGGGCTTTTTTGTCTGACATACTGTAGCTGGAGTACCATGTAGCAATGCAGTACGTCAGAACACTCTCCACCACACCTCTGTAGAAGGTCCTGAGGATGCAGATGGGGAGAGAGGCCTGTTTGAGTTTCCTCAAGAAGTGCAGTCTCTACTGAGCCTGCTTCCTGATCCCCAAGGAATTCTTGCTCCAGGTCAGGTCCTGCGAGATCTGCACTCCGAGGAACTTGATGTTCTCTACTCTCTCCACTAAACGGCCGCCGATGCTGAGGGGGACGTGCTCAGGCTGTGACCGCCGGAAGTCGATAATCATCTCCTTCGTTTTGTCCACGTTGAGCACCAGATTGTTCTCCCTGCACCAGCCCTCCAGGTCTCTCACTTCTTCCCTGTACATTGATTCCTCATCCCTCTGAATAAGTCCCACCACCGTGGTGTCGTCTGCAAACTTAATAATCTGGTTCCCCTCGTGTCTGGATACACAGTCACTTAGAAGTGTAAACAACAGTGGACTGAATACACAGCCTTGAGGGGATCCGGTGCTCAGCGTGATAGAGTTGGAGATATTGTTTCCAACCCGGACAGACTGAGGTCTCTCAGTCAGGAAATCCAGGATCCAGAGACATGTGGCGGTGTTCAGACCAAGAAGGAGTAATTTCTCCATCAGTCTCTGGGGAATAATGGTGTTGAATGCTGAACTGAAATCAATGTACAGGAGTCTGGCGTAGGTGTCTTTCTGGTCCAGGTGGGTGATGACAGAGTGTAGGGTGGTGACTATAGCATCCTCCGTGGAGCAGTTTGAATGATATGCAAACTGGAGCGGGTCGTGTGATGCAGGGAGGCAGGCTGTAATGTGTGGTTTGACAAGCCGCTCAAAACACTTCATCACAATTGGTGTCAGTGCAACAGGACGATAGTCATTCAAACAGGACACAACTGGTTTCTTTGCCACCGGTACAATGATAGAGGTCTTGAAGCATCTGGGAACGATGGCCTGACTCAGGGAGATGTTATAAATGTCAGTCAGGACATCCGCCAACTCGCTCGCGCAGTCTCGGAGTACACGTCCCGGAATGTTGTCCGGACCTGCAGCTTTGCGTGGGTTGACTCTGGTTAGGGTCCTCCATGTGTCCGCTGTGTTGATGGTAAAAGCTGGTCCGACCAATGGTGGGGGTGGGCCAGCCCTCCCTCTGATGGTCAAGTTTGATGCTTCAAAACGTGCAAAGAAGTCGTTAAGCCTGTCTGGAAGCGAAGCATCGTCATCATCGACCCCCTGCCTAGACTTATAGCCCGTCAGTGTCCGAACTCCCTGCCACATCTGCTTGGTGTTCCTAGTGTCACAGAGGCGTCCCTGGATTTTCTCCGCATAGGCGCGCTTTGCCGCCTTAATTCCCTTTGAGAGCGCAGACCTGGCTGAGCGGAGGGTGATCCTGTCCTTCGCTCTGAAGGCTGCATCTCTGGCTGTAAGCAGCGAGTGCACCTCTGCAGTCATCCAGGGCTTATGATTACCCCGCATAGTGACGGTCTTCACTGTAGTGACATCCTCTGTGCACTTCGTGATGTAGCTGGTGACTGTATCAGCATACTCCTCCACATCTGTCTTGTCTTCCAGAGAGGCTGCTATTTTGAAGATCTTCCAGTCTGTGTGCAGAAAACAGTTTTTCAGTGTAGAGGTTGCACTCTCTGGCCAAATCCTGATTTGTTTCTCTGCTGGCCTGCTGCGCTTCAATAAAGGTTTGTAGGCAGGCAGCAGCATCACGGACATGTGATCAGAACGGCCGAGATGGGGGCGGGGTATCGCCTTATATGCATCTGTGTTTGTGTACACTAAGTCCAACATATTCTCTCCTCTGGTCTTAAAGTCTACACATTGTTTAAACTTGGGGAGCACAGTCTTTAGGCTGGTGTGGTTAAAATCCCCCGCAACCACCACAAAACTGTCCGGGTGTCAGAATCAGAATCAGGTTTATTGCCATTGTTCATGTAGTACACAAACTAGGAATTTGTCTCGGTACAATGCTGCAACATTAAACATGATAAGATAAGAGAAATAAACTATACATGTAATAAAGTGTAGGATAAGATTAGGTGATACTGGTCAACAGTTAAAATATATATTAGCCAGCAGCAGATACTGTGGAGAACTATATAGTGCAGTCGGTAATGCAGGAAGAAAACAGTGATGATTGACATGAGTCTGGTTGAGCTGCTGTACATGGTGCACGAGAGTCACTTAGTGTTCAGCAGTCTAATGGCAGAGGGGAAGAAGCTGTTCATGTGACGGGAGGTTTTAGTCTGGATGGACCGAAGTCTTCTACCAGAGGGGAGGGGGGCAAACAGTACATGACCAGGGTGTGAGGGATCGGCTATGATCCGGCCAGCACGCCTCCGGGTCCTGGAGATGTACAGATCCTGGAGAGATGGGAGCTTGCAGCCGAACACCTTCTCAGCAGTGCGCACGACGCGCTGCAGCCTTAGTCTGTCCCTGGCAGTGGCTCCTGCGTACCACACGGTTATGGAGGTGGTGAGGATGGACTCGATGATGGCTGTGTAGAACTGCACTAACATCTTGGTGGGTAGCTTGAGCTTCCTCAGCTGCCGCAGGAAGAACATCCTCTGCTGGGCTTTTTTGATGAGTGAGCTGATGGTCAGCTCCCATTTGAGGTCCCTGGTGATGGTAGTGCCTAGGAAGCGGAAGGAATCAGCAGTGGTGATGGGAGAGCCTGAGAGGGTGAGGGGGGGCAGAGGAGTAGTGACTTTCCTGAAGTCTACAATCATCTCCACTGTCTTCAGAGCGTTCAGCTGCAGGTTGTTATTGCTGCACCAGGACGCCAGCTGGGCCACCTCTCTCCTGTAGGCGGACTCGTCGCCGTTGGAGATGAGCCCGATGAGGGTGGTGTCGTCCGCAAACTTGATCAACTTGACAGACTGGTGGCTGGAGGTGCAGGAGTTGGTGTAAAGGGAGAAGAGTAGGGGGGAAAGTACACAGCCCTGGGGTGATCCGGTGCTGATGCTAGTATAGTCTGAGACAGTCTTTCCCAGCCGCACATGCTGCCTCCGGTCCGTCAGGAAGTCGATGATCCACCTGCAGAGGGAGTCAGGCACGTTGAGCAGGGACAGCTTGTCCCGGAGCAGAGCGGGGCGGATGGTGTTGAATGCGGAGCTGAAGTCCACAAACAGGATCCTGGCGTAGGTTCCCGGGGAGTCCAGGTGCTGCAGGATGGAGTGGAGGGCCAGGTTGACTGCATCGTCTACAGACCTGTTGGCTCGGTAGGCAAACTGCAGCGGGTCCAGGAGAGGGGTGGTGATGGACTTGAGGTGGGACAGGACCAGGCGCTCAAAGGACTTCATGACTACAGAGGTGAGCGCTACAGGTCTGTAGTCATTAAGTCCAGTGATCCGTGGCTTCTTGGGGACAGGGATGATGGTGGAGGATTTGAGGCAGGATGGCACGTGGCATAACTTAAGGGAGGTGTTAAAAATGTCTGTGAATACAGGAGCCAGCTGTTTCGCACAGAGTCTCAGGGTGGAGGGAGACACGCCGTCTGGGCCGGGGGCCTTGCGCGGGTTCAGTCTGGAGAACTGTTTGAGCACATCCTGCTCACTGATGATAAGGGGAGGGGGGGAGGTGGGGGGGGTGCCTTAAATGAAGTAGGGAATGTGGAGGCTGTGGAGCTGGAGGGAGGGGGGGAGTTGGACACAGATGACGAGGTGTCAAAACGGGCATAGTGTTGGGACAGTCTCTGACAAAGGGCTTTGTCATCCTGACCTTTAGGAGCCTGAGGCCGATAGTTGGTGATCTGCCTCAGTCCTCTCCACACGGAAGCCAAATCATTAGCAGTGAACTGCTGCTGGAGTCTCTCTGAGTACACAGATTTAGCCCTCTTCAGCTCTCTGTTAAACCGGTATTTAACCTCCCTGTAGCAGTCCCTGTCTCCACTTTTCAGCGCTGCTTCCTTCTCCTTCCTGATCTGTCTGAGCTTAGCTGTGAACCAGGGTTTGTCATTAGAGTAACTCACCCTGGTGCGTGATGGAAGAATGTTCTCTTCACAAAAGTGGATATATGAGTTCACAGTGTCCGTGTACTCATCCAGATCATGCGTGGCTCCTTTAAGCATGCCCCAGTCAGATATTTCCATGCACGTTTCCAGCTTCTCCTCAGCATCACTGGTCCGTATCTTCGTAGTGCTCACAACAGGTTTAGTGAGCTTCAATCTCTGTCTGTATGTGGGAATGAGGTGAACCATCACGTGATCAGATAATCCCAGCGCAGCTCGAGGAACAGCGCGATATGCGTCTTTCACTGTGGTGTAACAGTGATCCAGTGTGTTTAATCCTCTGGTGGGGCATTTAATAAACTGTTTGTAGCGGGGGAGATCGTGGCTCAGATTGCACTGATTAAAGTCGCCAGCCACAATAATCAGCGAGTCTGGAAAACTCCGCTCTGTGTGTTGAATGTGATCCGCGAGCACGCGCTGAGCTTCGCGCGTGTCCGCGTCGGGAGGAGCGTACACAGCGATCAGTATAAAAGAAGCAAACTCCCGCGGGGAATAAAAAGGCTTGCAGTTGATAACAAGAAATTCCAAGGCAGGAGAACAGTGTTTGGAAATTACCGTTACATCAGAGCACCAGCTACAGTTGATGTAGAAGCAGACACCGCCTCCTGTGGTCTTGCCGGAAAGCTCTGTGTCACGATCAGCACGGAAGAGCTGGAAGCCGTCGAGGCGCAGCGCGCTGTCCGGTATATTTTCCCGGAGCCAGGTCTCAGTAAAGCAGAGGACAGCTGAGGAGGCGAGGTCCTTAAAACGCATCAGCAGTCTCAGTTCATCCACCTTGTTAGAGAGAGAGTTGGTATTGGACAGAAATATGCCAGGCAGCGCCGTTCGCGAGCCTCTCCTGCGAAGTCGTACGAGAGCGCCCGCTCGTCTTCCTCTCTTCCGCCGTCTCACTTTCCGAGCCAAACAATAAACCAGATCGGCGGCAGGGGCTAGAAAAACTGGGAGGAGGTCCGTGGGGGTCAAAGTCCTGATATTTAAAAGTTCTTCACGGGTATAAGTGCAAGCAGACACACAATTGACAAACAAAAACAAACAAAGAGCGCAGCGAAGCACCATGTCGACCGCTGTGGGCGCCATCTTGGCTAGAATGCTAGGGTGTGAAGTTTGGATTTCGCTAATAGCATTGTGCAGTTCCCCGAGTGCCTTCTTAGCATTAGCTTTAGCGTTAGCGCTCGGCGCTATGTAAACACCAACTACATACACGTTGCTGAATTCCCTCGGCAGATAAATTGGCCGACAATTTACAATTAGGAACTCCGCCAACGGAGAGCAGTGTTTAGATACTAACGTGGCATTAACGCACCAGTTCTTGTTAACATAGATGCATAGCCCACCCCCCCGGCTCTTACCGGAGCTCGCCGTTTCCCTGTCGGCCCGGAACATCGCCATATCTTCCAGTTGAATGGCCTCGTCAGGAATGTTGCCGTGGAGCCATGTCTCAGTGAAAACAAACACACAGCACTCTCTCCACTCTCTCTGGGTTTCTCTCAGCAGACGCAGCTCGTCCACCTTGTTTTCGAGGGAGCGGACATTAGAGAGAAGAAGCAACGGTACCGCTGGTCTGGAGGGGTTAGCATTTAGCCTAGCATGGATCCCGGCCCTTTTTCCGTGCTTTTTCTTGCGTTCGCTCCGCTTCCGCTTCCTCCTCTCTCGGGTAGCTTCCAGCGGGGACTCCGCCAGAATTCCATGCTGGCGTAGAATGTCCAAATCACAACCGATCACCGCGATTCTTGCAGCGTGCAGTACCTTGATGTTTAATAAGGTCTCATGGTTGTAAGTTTTACAGAATGTACGTCTGGGATGATCAAAACACTCAAAACTCTCACACTCGTTGATGCCAAGAGGGGCCGCTGCGTCCGAACGCGCTGCCGCCATCTTATCTGATGGCGGCAGCCATCAGATAAGATGGCTCACCCCCCAGCCAGTCGCAGCAGATGACTGCCCCTCCCTGAGCATGGTTCTGATGGAAGTTTCTTCCTGTTAAAAGGGAGTTTTTCCTCTCCACCGTCGCCAAGTGCTTGCTCACAGGGGATCGCCTGATTGCTGGGGTCTTTCTACAGTTGAAAGTGCTATTAGATGACTGTTGTTGTGAAATGGCGCTATATAAATAAAGTTGAATTGAATTGAATTGAATCCGGGAGAGGCTAAGAGTAGAACCGCTGCTCCTCCACAATGAAAGGAGTCAGTTGAGGTGGTATGGGCATCTGATCAGGATGCCTCCTGGACGCCTCCCACTTGAGGTGTTTCGGGCATGTCCCCCTGGAAGGAGACCTCGGGGCAGACCCAGGACTCGGTGGAGAGACTATGTCTTCCAGCTGGTCTGGGAACGCCTTGGTATCCGCTCTGAAGAGCTGGAGCAGGTGGCTGGGGAGAGGGAAGTCTGGGCTTCTCTGCTTGAACTGCTGCCTCCGTGACCCGGACCTCCGGAGAAGCGGTAGAAGATGGATGGATGGATGGATGGATGGATGGATGGATGGATGGATAGATGGAATTCTGTATATGATCTATATCCTAACCCAGCCACAGGGGATGCACAAGCCAGTGTCGGTCCAAAGCCCGGGTAAATGGGAAGGGTTGTGTCAGGAAGGGCATCAGACATAAAACTTTTGCCAAATCAAACATGCGGATCATGACAAATGAGACTTTCGCAGCGGATCAGTCGAGGCCAGGGTTAACAACGACCACCACCGGTGCTGTTAACCGACAGGGTGCTGGTGGAAATTGTACTACTGTTGGTTGAAAATCGAGGAGGAGGAGAGGGGGAAGGTGTGTTAGGAGGGACAGAGAGAGAAAAGGAAAGGTAGAAGTGTGGAGGTGAGAGTAGGGACGTTAAATTTAGGGACTATGACTGGTAAAGGCAGACAGTTGCTGATATGATGGAGAGAAGAAAGGTAGATATATTGTGTGTTCAAGAATCCAGATGGAAGGGAAGCAAGGCTAGGAGCACTGGAGGAAGATTTAAACAGTTTTACCATGGTATAGATAGAAAGAGAAATGGAGTAGGACTTATCTTGAAGGAAGAGTATGTGAAGTGTGTTCAGGAGGTAAAGAGGAAGTCAGACTGAATCATAAGTTTGAAGCTAGAAGTCTAAGGTGTGATTCAATTCAACTTTATTTATATAACGTCATTTCACAACAACAGTCATCTCATTGCACTTTCAACTGTTGGGGAAACCCCCACAATTGCAGAAAGACCCCAGCAATAAGATAAGATAAAATAAGCCTTTATTAGTCCCACAATGGGGAAATTCCAGGATTGCAACAGCACAGGGATAGCAACACTCAGAGCAACAATCAGAAGGCAAGAGAAAAAAACAAGAGCAGCAAGTATACATATGTACATATAAATATATATATATATAGACACACAGTGCGGAGCATTGTAGCTGGATGTAATAAATATGTAGATATATAAACACACACAGCGTGGAGCATTGTAGCTAGATGGAATGATATGTAGGTGATCCCCTGTGAGCAAGAGCTCAAAACAAAAGAACAGACATGTAGAGAGCAAACAGCACGATGGGGACTCAATCTATGGGAGGGAACAAACAGATGTTAATGACCAGGAAAAATATTTCAATGAGAGTGAAGAAAAGAGTGAAGCCCAGTGCATTATTGGAGGTCCCCCGGCTGTCTAAACCTATTAGCAGCATAACTAAGGGAGGGCTCAGGGTCACTTGATCCCACCCTAATTACTGTCTGTATCAAAAAGAAAGGTTTTAAACCTATTCTTAAAAACAGAGATTGAGTCTGACTCCTGAATCCAGATTGGCAGTTGGTTCCATTGGAGAGGAGTTTGATAAGTAAAGGATCTGCCTCCCATTGTACTTTTTGAGATTCTAGGTATTACAAGGAATCCAGCATTTTAGGAGTGTGGCACTCTGTTAGGATGGATGGATGGATGGATGGATGGATGGATGGATGGATGGATGGATGAATGGATGGCTGACAGACAGATAGATGTACTTCATTGATCCATCCATCCATCCGTCTTCTACCGCTTTTCCGGAGGGCTGGGTCGCGGAGGCAGCAGTTCAAGCAGAGAAGCCCAGACTTCCCTCTCCCCAGCCACCTGCTCCAGCTCTTTAGAGAGGATACCAAGGCGTTCCCAGACCAGCTGGGAGACATAGTCTCTCCACCGAGTCCTTGGTCCACTCTGAGGTCTCCTCCCAGGGGGACGTGCCCGAAACACCTCAAGTGGGAGGCGTCCAGGAGGCATCCTGATCAGATGCCCAAAGCACCTCATCTGACTCCTTTCAATGTGGAGGAGCAGAGGTTCTATTCTGAGCCTCTACCGGATGACTGAGCTCCTCACCTTATCTTGGAGGGTGAGTCCAGCAATCCTACGGAGAAAGCTCATTTCAGCCACTTGTATCTGCGATCTCGTTCTTTCAGTCATTACCCAAAGCTCATGACCATAGGTAAGAGTAGGAACGTAGATTGACTGGTAAATCGACAGCTTTGCCTTAGAGCTCAGCTCCCTCTTCACCACAACAGACCGGTATAACATTCGCATCACTGCAGATGCTGCTCCGATCTGTCTGTCAATCTCTCACTCTATTCTCCCCTCACTCGTTAATAAGACCCCAAGATACTTAAACTCCTCCACTTGGGGCAGGAGCCTGTCCCCAACCCAGAGAGGACAATCCACCTTTTTCCGGCTGAGGGCCATGGACTCGGACTTTGGGGTACCGATTCTCATCCCAGCCGCTTCACACTCAGTGGCAAATTGTTCCAGCAAGAGCTGTAGGTCATTGCTGGATGAAGCCAACAGGACAACATCATCTGCAAACAACAGAGATGAGATCCTGTGGTCACCAAGCATGACACCCTCCATTCCCTGGCTGCGCCTAGAAATCCTGTCCATAAAAATTATGAACAGGATCGGTGACAAAGGGCAGTCGTGGCGGAGTCCAGTTCTCACTGGGAATGAGTCCAACTGAGTGTTGGCAATACGAACCAAACTCTCACAACGGTCGTACGGAGACCGAATAGCTCGTAACAACAAGCCCGATACCCTATACTCCCGAAGCACCCTCCACAAAAAACCACAAGGGACGTGGTCAAATGCCTTTTCTAAGTCCACAAAACTCATGTAAACTGGTTGGGCAAACTCCCATGAACCCTCAAGAACTCTCAAGAGGGTAAAGAGCTGGTCCGTTGTGCCACGGCCAGGACGAAAACCACATTGCTCCTCCTGAATCCGAGGTTCAACCAACGGCCGAACTCTCCTCTCCAGTACCTTGGCATAGACCTTCCCAGGGAGACTGAGGAGTGTGATCCCTCTAAAGCACACCCTCCGGTCCCCTTTTTTGAAGAAAGGAACCACCACCCAGGTTTGCCATGCCAACGGCACTGCCCCAACCTCCACACAATGTTGCAGAGGTGTGTCAAACATAACAGCCCTACAACATCCAGGGCCTTGAGGTACTCAGGGCGAATCTCGTCCACCCCCAAGGCCTGGCCACCAAGGAGATTGTTAACCACCTTGGCAACCTCAGCCCCTTCATTGATCCCAAACTGGGAAATTACAGTGTCACAGCAGCATGACATAGACAACCCAACCAACAGAAATACACACAGCACAATAGAAAAGGAGTTACCTTGAGAAGTAAAGTAAAAATGCTTAGATAACTTTATATACAACATAAGCTACTACCAGGTTCAATAGATGATGATCCTTATGGGTCAATGGATAGTACTGACTGTACAGAGAAGGATTATAAGGCACAGGGTGAGATAAGAGGCACCAATTAGACTGTAAGGTGCAGTATGGCAGCATACTTATAACCAGAATTCAACATCAGAGTGAGTTATTGTACAGTGAAACGGTATGTGGCAGGAAAGATTTCTTGTACCTGACCATTTGGCAGTGAAGCTGTAGCAGTCTGCTGGAGAAAGTGCTCCACTGTCTGTCCAGTGTGTGGTGGAGGGGTGATCAGGATTGTCCATGATGGATCGCAGTTTATTTAGTGTCCTCCTCTCCACCACTGTCTCAAAGGTCTCCAGCCTGAGACCAATGACAGAGCCAGCCTTCTTGACAATCTTCTCATGTCTGTTGGTGTTGCTGGCTCTGATACTGCCACCCCAACAGACAGCAGCAAAGAAGATAGTGCTGGCGACAATGGCCTGATAGAAGAGCTCCAGCATCCTGTTGCACACGTTGAAGGATCTCAGCCTCCTCAGAAAGTAGAGTCTGCTCAACCCCTTCTTGTACACAACATAGATTTCCAGTCCAGTCCACTGCTGATTACAACATCCAGGTATTTGTAGTTCTTCACTACCCCCACATCCTCCCCCCTAATCTGCAATGGCTGTGAAGGCGTCCTCTTCTTCCTGAAGTCAATCACCATCTCTCTGGTCTTGCTGACGTTCAGCCTCAGGTGATTCTGCTCCGTCCACTCCACAAATGTGTCTACCAGTGCTCTGTACTCCCCCTCCTCTCCCCTCTTATACACCCAACAACAGCTGAGTCATCAGAGAATTTCTGCAGGTGCATAACTCGGTGTTGTACTGAAAGTCAGTGATGTATAAGGTGAAGAGAATAGGAGAGAGCACAGTCCCCTGTGGAATTCCTGTATCACTAACCACCACATCAGACAAGACACTGGCCAGCTGGACAAACTGGCCTGTCTGTCAGGTAGTGAGTAATCCAGGAGATCACAGAGTTGTTGACCCCCATCACCCGCAGCTTCTCACCCAGCAGAAGTGGCTGGATGGTGTTAAAGGCACTGAAGAAATCAAAGAATGTGATTCTCACAGTGTCTCCTCCACCATCCAGGTGCAGATGGGCTTGTTGCAGCAAGTAGACAACAGAGTCTTCAACTCCTAAATGGGGCTAATATGCAAACTGCAGAGGGTCCAGCCACGTCTTCACCTGCAGCCTCAAGTGGGCTAAAACAAGTCTCTCCGGGACCTTCATCACATGGGATGTGAGGGCAACTGGTTGATAGTCATTCAGGTCCAATGGAGACAACTTCTTGGGGACAGGAACCAGGAAGGTACTATGAGATCTTTTAAATAAGAAGGGGACTAATTTTTTAGAGCTTTGAAAGTCAGGAGAAGGATTTTAAACTTAATTCTAAACTCCATAGGAAGCCAATGAAGGGAGGCCAGAACCGGAGAGATACAGTGGGGCAAAAAAGTATTTAGTCAGCCACCAATTGTGCGAGTTCTTCCACTTAAAAGATGAGAGAGGTCTCCAATTTTCATCATAGGTATACCTCAACTATGAGAGACAAAATGAGAAAAAAAAAATCCAGAAAATCACAATGAAGGATTTTTAATGAATTAATTGGTAAATTCCTCGGTAAAATAAGTATTTGGTCAATAACAAAAGTTCATCTCAATACTTTGTTATATACCCTTTGTTGGCAATGATGGAGGTCAAACGTTTTCTGTAAGTCTTCACAAGGTTTTCACACACTGTTGCTGGTATTTTGGCCCATTCCTCCATGCAGATCTCCTCCAGAGCAGTGATGTTTTGGGGCTGTGGCTGGGCAACACGGACTTTCAACTCCCTCCAAAGATTTTCTGTGGGGTTGAGATCTGGAGACTGGCTAGGCCACTCCAGGACCTTGAAATATTTCTTACGAAGCCACTCCTTCGTTGCCCGGGCGGTGTGTTTGGGATCAATGTCATGCTGAAAGACCCAGCCACGTTTCATCTTCAATGCCCTTGCTGATGGAAGGAGGTTTTCACTCAAAATCTCACGATACATGGCCCCATTCATTCTTTCCTTTACACGGATCAGTCGTCCTGGTCCCTTTGCAGAAAAACAGCCCCAAAGCATGATGTTTCCACCCCCATGCTTCACAGTAGGTATGGTGTTCTTTCTCCTCCAAACACAAGTTGAGTTTTTACCAAAAAGTTCTATTTTGGTTTCATCTGACCATATGACATTCTCCCAGTCCTCTTCTGGATCATCCAAATGCTCTCTAGCAAACTTCAGACGGGCCTGGACATGTACTGGCTTAAGCAGGGGGACACGTCTGGCACTGCAGGATTTGAGTCCCTGGCGGTGTAGTGTGTTACTGATGTAGCCTTTGTTACTTTGGTCCCAGCTCTCTGCAGGTCATTCACTAGGTCCCCCTGTGTGGTTCTGGGATTTTTGCTCACCGTTCTCATGATCATTTTGACCCCACGGGGTGAGATCTTGCGTGGAGCTCCAGATCAAGGGAGATTATCAATGGTCTTGTATGTCTTCCATTTTCTAATAATTGCTCCCACAGTTGATTTCTTCACACCAAGCTGCTTACCTATTGCAGATTCAGTCTTCCCAGCCTGGTGCAGGTCTACAATTTTGTTTCTGGTGTCCTTCGACAGCTCTTTGGTTTTGGCCATAGTGGAGTTTGGAGTCTGACTGTTTGAGGTTGTGGACAGGTGTCTTTTATACTGATAACGAGTTCAAACAGGTGCCATTAATACAGGTAACGAGTGCAGGACAGAGAAGCCTCTTGAAGAAGAAGTTACATGTCTGTGAGAGCCAGAAATCTTGCTTGTTTGTAGGTTACCAAAGACAGTGGGGCAAAAAAGTATTTAATCAGCCACCAGTTGTGCAAGTTCTCCCACTAAAAAGGTGAGAGAGGTCTCCAATTTTCATCATAGGTATACCTCAACTATGAGAGACAAAATGAGAAAAAAAATCCAGAAAATCACATTGAAGGATTTTTAATGAATTAATTGGTAAATTCCTCGGTAAAATAAGTATTTGGTCACCTACAGACAAGCAAGATTTCTGGCTCTCACAGACCTGTAACTTCTTGTCAGGAATCTCTGAAAACACTCAGAATATGATAGTATATTAGTTCGTTACCTCAATAAAGATTTGAGACAAAAGAATATCCTTTTAAAAGCTTTACTTGTATAAATTGTATACAAGGAGTATGAACCTCAGGTTGGAGGAGGTCAGTACTGGAGGTTGCCTTCAGCGAGCAGGCTTATATGTGAGAGGCAGTTGCAATACACAAACGGTTTCAGCTGAATACATCACAGACAAAAAGGAGTGAAACAAGTCTGGCACATGATTAACAGAGTTTGACAGAGTTTGTTAATCCGGAACCAAGTGTATTGACCTTCTTAAAAGAACAAAGGGGGCCCTGCTCCCCTTCTCGCTCCGCAGGGGGCTCTTTGTGTCCTCTTGCTCTACAGGGGGCTTCCTGTACCTTTCCAGCAGAACTGGCTCCCTGCATTCAGACTTAGTGTTTTTCCAGAGGAACACGCTTCTGCATGCAGTCTCGGTACTTTTCCACACTTCTACACTTGTATAAGGCTTAGACATTTAAAATGAAAACATGTGTGTATATTTTCTCTGACAATTCCCTCCTATTTATCATTTTATCATTGTTGTATTCACATGCAAACATCAGCACAATGTATCTTCTCATAATTTTCTACATTGTCATCATTGACCATCACTTCCAAATCTAAACAGTGGTTCTGTCATCACAATCACCATCACTTTGTTGTCTCAAGGCAGTATATCGTACAGGAACTTCCCTTTTGAGCATAACAGATCGTAACATGAAAGTTGAGCAAGAGCTCTACTTATCATGGACCTAATGCAAGGAATGACACACATGAATAGTACACAAGATAGAATCAATGCAACTGTTACTGGAGTTAGCCACTTCAACAGAACTTGCCACCATTGACCAGAAAGGAACCAAGAGGACAGGTCCCAATTTTGTGGCACATCCTTCAAGCCATTCAAGTGTTGTTGCAGTCCTCTCAGCCAATCGATTACGCTTCCTTTCTCTCAGCGAGGTCCTCCAAAGCCCAAAATACATCATTCATTCTGCGACTCAAATAGGCCACTCCAAATGAGGGGAATGCTGTCATAGGCTGTCGTCTCCCTCTTGGTTATCAAGTTAGCGTCGGGGGAAGTGATCCATATTATTCCTGCAAACACACCTGTCACACCAGCGGCAAGTAGCAGTGCCTTCATTTTTACTTCCACCTGAGAGAGTACCCCTCCGGGCCTCTGTCTTCACCAGGTTTGAGACGGCCGTGTCCTTAAAAGGACATGCCCCCTTTGTAACTGGACTTACTCAGGGAAGCAGGTTAGTTCACTTGCAGGCACTTTTAGTCTCTTCACGTGTGAAAGGTGGATCCAGGATGGTCGTTCAGCGACCCTTACTGAGTCCCAATGCTGCTGGTGATGATTTTTCATGAAGATAAAGTCACCAGGCTGCAGTGGGTTGATCACTTCCTCCTGTGGAGTGGAGAGAGCTCTAACAGAATCAATGTATTTTGTCAGGGTGGCCCTCACGGACCACCAGGAGACGCCACAGTCACCAGTGAGTTTTGCAGTGATGTTTATTAATGGTGAGGGATGGACAAGCACAGGATACATACAAAGACAGGGTGACGTCTGAGCCGGGGAGCACCCGATGCGCCAGACGAATAATAGTGAAGGTTAAGTTACACAGAACGTACCTTACAAACGAGACCGTTAACAGGCGGGTAAAGGAGATTCCCAAATCTGTCAACAGTGAATCACGGAGGGAAACAGGGATTAACAGGAATTAACAGAGACTGCCGCATTGGGAAACATTCAGCACCAGCTTATATCTCTGGCAGCTAATGACCCCAATGCGGCGCAGCTGCTCGCAATGACGGCAGCACAGCAGCTGACTTTGACAGCAGTGAGCTCCCCCGGGCGCCTTCACAATAAGAGCCCGAGGAGCTAGAAGGAATCCTCTGCTGCCAAAGCCAGGGAAATATGATACAAGACCCGAGTGTGGACAGAACCGACACTCGGGCTGTGACAGTACCTCCCCCTCAAGGCCGAGCTCTGAGCGGCCCGAGTAACACCCAAGCCCCCCCCCACCCTCCCTAGGGTGGGTGGATGGGGCACTGGCAGGAGGGAGAGAGACAAAAAAAAAGGACAAGCAAATAACAGGACTAGCAAGGCAGTAGAGAGAGAGAGAAAAAAAACATACTCCCTTGAACATGGGTGACAAGAACAGAATCAAACAGGCGGTACATATATTGGCAAAAAACAAATTGACATTAGGTGAAGGGAGAAGAACCGCCAAACAGAAAACAACAAAGGAGTGAGCCACAAAAATCACAAATCAACCCCCCCCCCCCCCGCACGCCCCAACAGTCTCACAGATGTAATCAGAACCCCGGGGAGGGTGCAGTCCTGACCCTGAGGGATGGGGGCAAAAGGTTCGGGGGGTCGACCGGCATCACGTGGCCACAGAACAGGGAGGGGAAAAAAGGACAGTTCGGGTGGCCTACCCCGGTCCCATGCTCGGAAGCAGAGAGTCTCAGGCGGCCGGACCAGGTCACCACACAGGGAGTCCAAAGTGTCGGGGGGCCGGCCCAGAGAGCCAAACCAGCGAGACAGCCCTTCAGGCGGCCGCCCCGCATCGCTAGCCCACCAGAACCGTTGGGAAGAAGCAGCCGGCGGTCCCGCTGAAAAGGGGAGAGACAAGGGAGAACCGGGCGAAGCGATCGGTACCCCAACGGCCCCAGGTGAAGATGGGTAGCACTCCTCAGGGAGATGAGGAGGATGACGATGGTGATGAGGGTGAAGAGGGGAATGAGCCTGTCCAGCATCCGGTGGCCGGGGATCTGCAGCTCCCTCACCGAATCCAGGACCTGCTGGTGCTGCACCCACGGTGGACCCCGATTGGGCCTCCGGAACCGAACTCACGGTGGACCCCGATTAGGCCTCTGGAACCAAACCCACGGTGGACCCCGATTGGGCCTCCGGAACCAAACCCATGGTGGACCCCGATTGGGCCTCCGGAACCAAACCCACGACGGACCCCGATTGGGCCTCTGGAACCAAACCCGCGACAGACCCCGACTGGGTCGGCGTCGCACCAGACTCGACCTCCAACCCCGAAACTGGAACCTCTGGCACAGCAGGCGAGAGCAGCCCCTCGCCGACGACCCTGGAAAAAGGCTCAAGAGAGAGAGAAAACCCGGGATCAGGATCACCGGCAGCGCCAGAACCCGGCGAGATAAGCTTGGACGCAGCAGGCGGCTGCACCCGGCTCATCTCCCCTTGAGACAGGCAAAAATGCTCTAAGAGGTAAAAAAGAAAGACAAAGCAGAGCACTTGCCTGAACTCGGGTTCTGACGCCATCCAGGACTGCGAAGATCCGGGCTCAGATGTCAGGAGGTCGTCCTTAGGCTCCCACTCAGCCGCGTCAGGCTCCGCAGCTGGCGTGATGGTGTGTGCAGCTTGAGAGTCCTCCGGCACCGATGTCCATGCCGATGGCCCGCATGGCGTGGTGGCAGGAGAACCTCAACCCGTTGGACCGGACTGCTCTTCCGTGGAACCCCGGGGACGCTTCCTCATTGGCGAAGGCTCCACGCTGCAGTCCACTCTCCTCCTCCGCCCACGGCGTGGCTGCGGAACCGGAACCAGGCTCTCCAGAACCGCAGGCCCCCTCCTCATCCAGCGACGTTGGCCTGGCGTCGAGGACCGCTCAGCGGAGGGAGACACAGAGCAAGCAGGGTTAATTCCTTCATCCACAGCAGGTGGAGAGAGCTCGGGGGGCTGCATACCCCGAACTCCACCCCCAGGAGTCAGACAAGGCAAAACAATATCGAGATGAGAGAAATTATCATGCACTTGCCTTTCTCTTGAGGTTGAGATGGTTCCTGCTGTGGGGGATGTCGTTCCTCCCTTTCCCCACTGGATGGCGACAGAGGGCCCTCTGGGAAGACGAGGTGAGGCCACTCGAGATGGTTCCGGGATGGGACTCACCGAAACGGAGCCCTTGCGGCGACCCGGAACTGGATCCAGACGGGGTTCTAGCTGAGTATTTTGCTGAGGAGAGCCCGCGTCGTTACGCCGACGTTGTCGGCGGCCCCCAGACACCGTGTACTCCTGGACCTTCTCCGGGACGGGGACGGAACAACGACGCAGGGAGCGAGGATGCTTTCTCCCCTGATTCCTGCTCCTCTCCTCCAGCCCACGAAGCGACTCGCGTTGGGCGGCGAGTTCCTCCCACCTCGCTATCACCTCCGGGTGATCGTCAAACTCGAGGGGGAGATTAAGCAGAAATTCCTCAGCGTAGTCTAAATGTCTTAACATGTCGCTGGGAGCGTCCCACAGCGTAGCGGAAAAGATGGTGTTGTCAACATTTTCCAGAGCTTCCGCTAGCTGCCTGCCCAGGCACCGGCCGCGGCTCCTGGATGACATCATACTCCCAGCTGCAGACACTCAGACAGGTAAGAACAAACAGTCCAATACAGCAAAAACTCACGGTGAATGGCGTCTCCGTGCGACGCCTCTTCTCCGGGTGTTCTGGCGGCAGTCTACTGTCAGGGTGGCCCTCACGGGCCACCAGGAGACGCCACAGTCACCAGTGAGTTTTGCAGTGATGTTTATTTTTTTTTCCTTCTTTCCTTGAGAGAGAGCAGTCGCATTTTTCTTCCCTCCTCCCCTGCCTTCCTGATCTATTCCCAGCTTTTGCAATGTTGCGTTTTTGTCTGTGTTTAGTCGCTCTTCTTCTGCTGAATCTTAATCTAAACGGAAATTATGGATTTGGAAGCGGCTTAAATGTGCTATTGTCACTATTTTTCACCAAGAATTGGGCCAAGGGGGAGCCCAAGAATTGGAACCTACGAGGAGACTCATGGACATTGGAATTCATGCGTCTATGGAAACATTATTGGTTATGATCTCAGGACTTCTATTTTTGGCTGTGGAGTTCCCTGATGCATCAGAAATTGAAGGAAAGTGAGAGAGCTGATCAAAGCGGACCCGGCAAGCTCCTTCATCAAATTCGACCAGTTGGGGAGGGCACGAGTAGCGGCAAACGGTGAACTGAATGACAGTGATTCAGTGAAGGAATACATCTGAAGCCCTGTGCTCTCTATGGAAAAACAGTTTAAGCCTGCATATATAATGGAAGCACAGAATTACATGGGTGAGGACAAATTCTATTCTCTGAGTGCACTGTGCTGATTTGATTTGATTTGATTTGACCTTGTTTGCCCCGTGTTTACATTCCTCCTGACTGAGATCAGCGGAAGGACCGGCTCTTATGTCTACCCAAACAATCAACAATCAGTTGTTTGTCGTCAGCGGATTGGACCCTCAAGGACAATGCCCATGTGCCTTCTGCAAGCGAGAGAGAGAGAGAGATAGACTCTGGACTCTGGACTTGTTTATAAGTCACATGATTATAACATCTATCCACTGCCAGGAGGCGCCCTCTGCTGCTCACTAACAACTGTTACATTTACACTACACAATGCATACAACACTACATGCATACGATATACACACAATGCTCTCCCTCTGCTGTGTGATCTGTCTACTAAATGTCTGCTAAATATGCATTGAGGGTTTTTTTGCCTGCAATCAAAATTTCACTTACTCATTAAGCGTCAATTTGATAAAACATGTTTTTTTCTCTCGCCTACTGTGTCATATCCTTTCTCTTTTCTTTTTTTTCCTTTCTTCTTTATGACTGGCGCCTAGCAGCTGCCCCGGCCTTGGATGCGCTCTGCAGAGCGTGCCCAAATGCCAAGTCACGTTTCGTTACCTTGTATTCATACATGTGTAATGACAATAAAGTTGAATCTCATCTCAATCTCATCTCATCTCATTAATGGTGAGGGATGGACAAGCACAGGATACATACAAAGACAGGGTGACGTCTGAGCCGGGGAGCACCCGATGCGCCAGACGAATAATAGTGAAGGTTAAGTTACACAGAATGTACCTTACAAACGAGACCGTTAACAGGCGGGTAAAGGAGATTCCCAAATCTGTCAACAGTGAATCACGGAGGGAAACAGGGATGAAAAGGAATTAACAGAGACTGCCGCATTGGGAAACATTCAGCACCAGCTTATATCTCTGGCAGCTAATGACCCCAATGCGGCGCAGCTGCTCGCAATGATAGCAGCGCAGCAGCTGACTTTGACAGCAGGGAGCTCCCCCGAGTGCCTTCACAATAAGAGCCCGAGGAGCTAGAAGGAATCCTCTGCTGCCAAAGCCAGGGAAATATGATACAGGACCCGAGTGTGGACAGAACCGACACTCGGGCTGTGACATATTTGTGTGGTATTAGTAATGACAGACCCGGCAGTCCATAAGGGCAGTGAAAAGCACAGTCCCATTTTCTTATCTGGGATGGTAATAATTGTTTAGTTTCACTATCTTAAGAGCTTCAGGCCATGTAATGGCCTTACCATGCGTGGTTTTTGCCAGCATTTGTCTGATTGTCTGCATAAATGATCTCTGGTATTCCAAAAGTTGGGAATATACTATTTTGCAAAATCTTACAGAAAAACTTTTGTATCTGCCTTAGCAGTAGGATGTATTTCTGTCCATTTTGTGAATGTGTCAATGAGAACAAGGCAGTATTGGAGTTGGCCCACTTTTGATAATTCTATAAAATCCATGCACCATTGAGAAAAGGGTGCTTTTGGTAGTGGAAAACTCCTCTGTCTAGTTCTCATTGCACCTTGGGCATTATTTTGACTGCAAACTTTTTCATTTCTTTTAGAATTCCTGGACAGAAGAAGTGTTTTTCAGCTATGTTTTTCAGCTATCTTAATCATTTTCAGCTATGTTTTTCAGCTATCTTAATCATCCCTCCTGTTGGCACATGGCAGAGCCAGTGCCATCCAGCGGTACAGTGAGGGAGGGAGAACAATTTTGTCATTGGCAGTGCAGTAAAGTTTGTTGGCATTTAAGTATGTGTGAGGTGGCATAGTCATGTTTTTCAGCTCATACTAGCATGCAAATTTCCTTGTGGGCTCTGAAATAGTGCGTACAGTGGAGCTGTGTTGTGAGAGGTTTGGCAACCACTGGCGGCAGTAGCTCAGGGTACCTAATAGTGCCTTTTCTGTTGTAAAGTTGCCACTTTTTCACATGAATTTGCTACTTATTTTCATAAATCTGCAACTTTTTTCTCATAAATTTTATTTTGTCTTGTAAACATGTAACTTTTCTCCTCATAAATTCACACATTTTTTCATCATAAATATACAACTTTTTTGTTGTAAATTTATGACTTTTTTCTTTTAAATTTGCTGATTAAGTTTGCTTTTTTGTCTGTGGCAAAGGTAAGTTTTGAATGGTCTTTATTCTATCTGGTTCCAATGTTTTCTCGTCGGCAATAAGCATATGGCCAAGGAATTTAACCTCAGGTTGACAAAACTGCAGTTTTTTCTTGCCACATTTTAGTCCATGTTCACACAGGAAGTGCAGCAGGGCCAAAGAGTTCTGTCGACATTGATCTTCAGTGGGGGAGGCAACCAAAATGTCATCCACATATAACATAATTTTTGAACCGGCTGGTGAGCTAAATTTGGCCATTAGAGCAGTCATTTCCTGTGAGAAAATGGTCGGACTCTCGCAACAACCTTGAGGTAATCTGGTGTATCCGTATCTTTTTCCCTTAGATGTAAATGCAAACTAAAACTGGCTTTCTTCATGCACAAGGATAGTAAAACATGCATTACTCAAATTTACCACAGAGAAAATGGATGAATCGTGACCCAAAGGGTCATGACCACTTGTAAAGGCACCATAAATAGTCCTGTGGATTGTGAGTATTGCACATTTTGCTTAGGAGTTTTCACCCAATCGGTTACATGATTTGTCTTCTCAACCATTTGTCCACAAGCAGCCCAGAAGTAATTGTCTGGTCCCCATAGGGAGTGTTAACATAATGCAAGGAGGTAACATCTTCGGGCAATTTCACCGACAGTGCAGCTGCTCCTTGCTCATTGAAAATCAAATTGTCCATCTGCACTGTGATGACATCTTTGTCATACAATTTGTCAGCCAAGGCACAATCAAAAAGTTCAAAACATCTGATATATTTCATAGTAACGTGCAGTGGCTGTGGACTTCCTAGTCCTTCAAGGATATGACCTGGCAGTACAGCAGCCATGAGGGCGGTGCTTTTTCACACGATGTCGTGACTGCTGCACTGTCTTCTTTTAAGTCATAGCCAAACAATGTGCCTCACCCTTGATCATTGGGTTTGTCATTGTTTGCCAGAAATGTCTGCTCTGTTCTTAAAACGGTATAATCATCTTTTAATTTATATAGAAAATCTTTTAGAAAGGATAAAACAACTCATTATCAGTTATTGATCATTTTTATGTATTACCTATTTTTCTGAGTATTGCTAATTATTTGCTAATTAATTCCCCTGACACCCCGTTTTGATACATGGAGACACATGTGCAGCAAAGTTACAGGGTATCTGCTTGATTCTTCTGCTGAAAGGAAGTGTGCTACCATTTTTAATTTTAGATAAAATTTGCGGGTAGCCCAGCTCCCTCAAAAATAAGATTTCAATAGTCACAGCTTCTTTTGTGACAAATTTCATTTAAGAAAAACAAAATAACCATTTGTGCATTTTTGATATGCTTCAGCATTGATAAATAATATCAGTTTGTCCAGTTGAACACAGATGGGTTGAATTTGAATAAATGACTAAAAGTTGCGTCACACTCTTTCAGTCAACGGAAAGGTGGACATTTTGCCTAATTAGAATTTGATTCAAATTTTTTCCTTGGTAAATTGTGGAGTGAATGTAGTTTACCCTGACCCAGCTTGGCCACCGCCGAATCAGGAAAAACACATTCCTCATTACTGTCATATTCCTGAAATATGACGTTGTCACACCATTATGTGGTGAGTAACATCAAATGCATGCGTGGTGCTCCGCATAATGGAACGGGGAAAGTAAAGTTACACACAGAGCTACCAGAGGACTGACCCCCCCGCTGTAGCTTTCACTACTTACAGTAGCTGTGTGGCCTAGGGTCAGAGAAACGGAGATGGGCGCCGCCCTATGTGCCTTCATGGCGTGAAAGGAATTAACTACTACTAACTAACATCAAATGCATACCCTCTGTTGGGGAGTAACATAACTGGGGTGTTGGATTGACTTTAAATAACCAAGTATATAGTAAGGCTATAATCTTCGCTGTGAGTGTTTGCTCATTACTAAATAAATGTTAATATTCACAATTAAGGAAATGCACTGAAAGAATGGACACCTAATGCCTCATTGCTGCTTTAAGTACTTGGAAACATTTAAGACGGCTGCCTGCATTTGTGCCTTCTTCCTGGCACTTTTAGCCAAAAATTTAATTTTATTTATTGATGGTTTTCTGTTTGTTTGGTTTTTAAAGCTACAGCTTCAAATCTTACGTGGACCTTTATTTTTCTTTGGTTACACATGCTCTGCTTTCATTTCTTTTTCCATTTCCATCTCAACATCAGAAATATTTTCTACACTTGCTAAACCCACCGTTCTTCTTCTCTTCCCCTACGTACTTTTTCCATCAGAAACACTCACTCAGTTTGTTTCCATCCACAATCCATCTGTGTACAAGACTTCACCTTTCTCTGGACTAGCTGATGAAACATCTCACATCTATAATCTCTTTCAGTATTAAAACTTCCTTCACCCATCTGGTCTCCGTTCTCTTCAGCCTTCATCAACATTCTGTTACCACCTGCTTGTCTTATTCATGATTCACTGTCCCGCCATTCATACTACTGACTACTGTCCACAGCTAATGCTCCATGCAAGATCCTGAACATAAAAGTGATTGGTTTCATTCTGGAAAGTCAGCTTTATACCAAACCAACATGGCTCAATTCAAAATTCTGTTTTGTGACAAAACTCATCTCTTGATTTCTACCCTGGCATTGGGTGTCTTTCCATTACTGTGTGGTGAACACTCAATGGACCTGTTGGACCAGTTCTGTGACTAGCATTTTAGGTCAGAACAAAGGCAGGAATCCTAGCCTTGATATGCAAGGCTGGAGACTGTGGGGGGTCGATTAAAGGATGCATGGGAGACAGTGGAAGTTATATCATGGAGAGAAATGCATTGTGACTGTCTTTATTATGCAAGGTGGTCTGTGTGACATGTGATTTATGAGGTGTGAAGTCCCTGATATTTAAGGGCGAGAGTTTACTGTTTCATTCTCTCTTTTTTCTGCTTTGAAATGATGGAGATGTGAATAAACCTGACTCTGAGAAAGAACACTGCCTCGTCATTTTCACATCCTCCACACTGGTGACCCTAAGACATATCACGGAAGAAGGAAATTCCCCCGGGTCAGCTGCGTCAGGAGCCCCCAGCCAAGCAAACGCCGCTACAGTCCAGCTACTGGACTTCTGGCAGAACAATCCGCGCTCCTGGTTCAACGCAGTCGAGGCGCAGTTCAACCTCCGGGGGATATCGGTAGATGCCACGAAATTCTACCACGTAGTCGCAAAGCTGGACAACAACACGGCCCAGCATGTGGAGAGCCTGATCGACCAGCCACCAGAGAGCGACAAATACGGCGCGTTGAAGGCTGCACTCATCCAGCAATTCACCCCCTCGGCGGAGGAGCGAGCAGAGAGGCTCCTGGCGCTGACGGAGGGGGAAAACGACATGCCTGCAAGCCTGATGGAGAAGTTGTTGAGGTTGAAAGACTCTGACGATGATCACTTCATTTTCACCCACTTCTTCCTCAGGACTCTATCGTCAGCAGCGAGAGCGACCCTGGCCAGTTTGCCACTGTTGGCCCTACGGGACTACCGCGCGCTGGGCCGAGAGGCGCAGCATATTGTCAATGCCACCAAGCGGCGCGCAGCCACGGCCGCTGCAGCGGAACTCGGCGCGATGACCGGAGACGACAGGAGGCCAGAGGCAGCGGTGCCAGACTCACCAACGACGGCGGCTGCAAGGGCCAGGGAGCGTGGACCGGACGTCTTTTGTTTCTTCCATTGCCGCTTTGCAGAGAGGGCACGCAAGTGTGTACCGCCGTGCCAGTTTGGCCGTTCGGGAAACGCCAAGACCGGGGGTCGGTAGCAGCCGCGGCCCTCGGGGAAGAGAACAAGCTGCTCTACTTGTCGGACGCACGCTCCGGGAGGCAGTTCCTCGTTGACACAGGCTCCCAGTTGAGTTTCATCACTCCTTCCTACGCGGACAGATTGGCTGGTTCCGGAGGTCCCCGGGTGACGGCAGCGAACGGCTCGGAGATTAAGACCTTTGGTGAGAAGACTCTGCTTCTGTCTCTACACGGCCGTGCATATGAGTGGACTTTTGTTGTAGCAACAGTAAATTTCAATACGCTGGGGGCTGATTTTTTGTGCTCACATGGGTTGTTGGTTGATCTCGCTAACAGGCGCCTGGTTAATGCACTTTCTTTTGATTCTATCCCCTGTACAGCGCGAGTGGCCCCGCCTACAGCACAAGCCAATGTCACAACAGCAGGCGGTAAGTTCCACACACTGCTCACTCAGTTCCCAGCACTCACGGTTCCCACATTTTCGGCAACAGTCGCTAAGCACGGGGTGGAGCATTTTATTACCACTACCGGACCACCCGTTTTTGCAAAAGCTCGGTGCTTGGACACAGTTAAACTGGCCATAGTGCGCGAGGAGTTCGCCAACCTGGAGAGGTTGGGCATTATCCAACGTTCAAACAGTCCGTGGGCTTCCCCCCTACATATGGTCCCGAAAGCTGACAGATCATGGCGCCCTTGCGGGGATTTTCGCAGGTTAAACAACGCTACAGCGCACGACCGCTACCCAATCCCACATATCCAAGATTTTTCGGTTCATTTGGCGGGGGCGCGCATTTTTTCTAAAATAGACTTGGTCCGCGGTTACCACCAAGTCCCAGTGCACGCTGAGGACATACCCAAAACAGCGGTAATAACTCCGTTTGGCCTATTCGAGTTTTTACGCATGCCATTCGGACTTAAAGGGGCTGCTCAGACGTTGCAATGCATGATGGACGCCGTGCTTCATGATCTCCCTTTCGTGTTCATCTACCTGGATGATAGTTTAGTAGCCAGCGCGTCCGAAGACGAACACGAAAAACACCTGGCCACAGTTTTCCGAAGGTTGGGAGATCACGGGTTAATAATCAACCCAGCGACATGTCAGTTCGGGGTGGCACAGATCGATTTTTTAGGACACCGCGTCTCCCCAGAAGGAGCAGTTCCGTTGCCTGACAAAGTGCGCGCTGTGGCAGATTTTCCCCGGCCGCAGACAGTTAGGGCGTTGCAGGAGTTTTTGGGAATGGTGAATTTTTATAACCGTTTTCTCCCCCGCGCGGCGCAGCTCATGCAGCCGCTGTATGCCGCGCTCAAAAAAAAGAAACCCGCGGATAAGATCGAGTGGTCCCCGGAGCGGGACCAAGCCTTCTCGGAGGTGAAAGCAGCCTTGGCAAACGCTGCATTGTTGGCACACCCAGACCCAATGGCCCGCATAGCGCTCATCACGGACGCGTCAGATGTGGCCATAGCGGCGGTCGTGGAGCAATATGTAGCCGGGGTTTGGCAGCCCCTCGCCTTTTTCAGCAGGACCTTGCACGATAGCGAATGTAAATACAGCGCATTCGACAGGGAGCTGCTCGCTCTCCATTTGGCCATCCGCCACTTTCAGTTCTGGCTGGAAGGACACGCTTTCACCGCGTTCGTTGATCACAAACCACTAACATTCGCGATGGCCAAGGTCTCGGAACCGTGGTCAGGCCGGCAGCAGAGACAGCCGGCCACGATATCAGAGTTTACCACTGACATTCAGCATGTGGCGGGCAAACTCAATGTAGTGGCAGATTGCCTCTCGCGCGCTGTGGTGGCCCCAGTCAGCGTAAGGTTAGATTATGCAGCCATGGCCGCAGAGCAGGTTAATGACGCGGACGTGCGCGCGCTCCAGTCTGGACCAACAGGGTTAAGGCTGGAGAGCAGGGTGCTGCAAGACGGTATGCCCCCCCCTAATCTGCGATGTCTCCAATGGACGGCCACGTCCAGTAGTACTGGCCGCGTGGCACCGCCGCGTTTTTGAATCGGTTCATGCTTTGGTGCACCCTGGAGTGCGCGCATCGGTCAAAATGGTGGGAGCGAAATTTGTGTGGCCGAGCCTCCGCAAACAAGTTAAAGAGTGGGCAGCAGCCTGTACGGCGTGTCAACGAGCCAAAGTACACAGGCACACGAGGGCTCCTTTGGAACAGTTTCACATCCCGGCCAAGAGGTTCGATCACGTTCATGTGGACCTCGTTGGACCCCTCCCGCTGTCACAGGGGTGCACACATCTTCTGACAATGGTGGACCGCACCACGCGCTGGCCTGAAGTGGTCCCGCTGGCATCAACCACGGCCGAGGAAGTGGCGTGCACATTTTTAACAGCTTGGGTGGCGTGCTTCGGCGTTCCGTCGGACATTACGTCCGACAGAGGCCCTCAATTTGTTTCCGAACTTTGGTCAGCGATGGCCCGCAGCCTGGGTGTCACAATTCACCGCACAACCGCCTACAATCCGCAGGCTAACGGGTTATGCGAACGTTTTCATAGGTCATTGAAAGCGGCTCTCAGAGCGTCACTGACGGATACAAATTGGGTTGACAAGTTACCATGGGTGTTATTGGGGTTGCGTTCTGCACCTAAAGAGGATCTAGAAGCCTCACCAGCGGAGCTCGTGTTTGCGCAGCCACTCCGGCTGCCTGGGGAGTTTCTCCCAGATAACCCCGTGCCAAACGCCCCCCCGTCTCAGCTGTTGCAGAGTAACAAAGGATCAAGCACGCTGCCCGGCCCCGCGCACCACAGTTTTCCGCGCGTTTTTGTGCCTAAAACTTTGAAGAACGCAGAGTTTGTTTTTATTAGACACGATGCGCATCGAACCCCGCTGCGACCGCCTTATGACGGACCATTCAGAGTGCTAGAAACAGGGGACAAGCAGTTTTTGCTAGATTTGGGGGGTAGGAAAGAGAAAATTGGCATAGACAGACTTAAACCCGCTTTTGTGGTGGCAGAGGAGGAAGTGCTGTTGGCAAAGGCCCCGCGACGAGGTAGACCACCACGGAGGGTTTCACACAGTAATGTTTCCCAAAGTAATGTTTCCCCAGAACACCCGCAGAGACTTACAAAGGGTCTCCGCCCCCAGACGGCAAATCCACAGCGTGACAGCGCCGCAGAGAATGTGAACCCCAACTACAGCAGATTCGGCAGGAGGCTGAAGCCTATCCAGCATGTGGACTGATGTGTATTGATGCTATCACGGTATGCATGTGGTTATCTTCTGTTGTTCTGTGTTTCTAAAATGCTGGGGGGGGGGGCTTGTGTGGTGAACACTCAATGGACCTGTTGGACCGGTTCTGTGACTCGCATTTTAGGTCAGAACAAAGGCAGGAATCTTAGCCTTGATATGCAAGGCTGGAAACTGTGGGGGGTCGATTAAAGGATGCATGGGAGACAGTGGAAGTGATATCATGGAGAGAAATGCATTGTGACTGTCTTTATTATGCAAGGTGGTCTGTGTGACATGTGATTTATGAGGTGTGAAGTCCCTGATATTTAAGGGTGAGAGTTTACTGTTTCATTCTCTTTTTTCTGCTTTGAAATGATGGAGATGTGAATAAACCTGACTCTGAGAAAGAACGCTGCCTCGTCATTTTCACATCCTCCACAACTGACCTTTTGAATTTGTTTTGGAATTAAATAATGCCTCTGGGTCTGAACATCTGCCTTTCAAGGAATGTATTAAAATAAGACATCCGCTGGTTGCTCTGAAAATTAAAATTAACAGAGTCATCTGTATCTTGGTGTGGTGGAGTCTTGTCTTTTTCTCCTGAACAGATAACTCCATATGAGCTAACACCATGCCTACAAAACTATAACCTGGTGAGAAGAGTACAGTAGCACTTTCTAGAAATTCCTTAATTCACTATCTTCAGGCTCCCCCTTAGCTGTTTGTAATGGCCCGTTTTTAATCACCATCAGGGGGGCCATTATTGTGGGTGTTGATTTCATAGCCAGGTCCCCCTGGTTGGGGGGGGGGAGCTGTTTTCACATCCTGCAAACATTCCTCTGTCCTGCATTTGTTTGACCCATCTGGCAAATCTCTTCATTCCTTCCTTTTGATCTATGACTGGGACCTTTGTCTGATAATCCATAGCCTCTGGCAGATCACATGTACGGACACATTAATTATCAATCTCTTTTGAACCTCTGTGCTCTAAATCTCACGTTGTCACACGTCAGTCCTTCCTATAAAGTGCACTGTCATGCTTCAGTCAAAGAAAAAGGTCAGTTACAGCACTTCAAAACCTGCTCCTTCCGCCTCTGAGGCAAAAGGGGACACACACACACACACACACAGAGAGAGAGAGAGAGAGAGAGAGAGAGAGAGAGAGAGAGAGCTGCTCCTTCAGCAGCCCCTCCTTTCACATTTACTGTTCATGCTTCTATTTTTTACAGAGCAAGCCTGTCACCCACCTCTCTGACCATTCTGAAATCTTCTTCTACCTCTACTTGGTACCCTGCCTCCAAATCCACCTCTTTGGCCAAACCTGCAATCACGGGCCCAGTGACCAGGCTTGCCACAGTTAAAACAAACATCCCAATTTCCATCATTCATTTGCATTGACCTGCCTGTCTTGGGTCTAACCCCACAGAGTTAAATTGAAAAAATAAAAACCCAAAACCTTGTAAAAGTACCCATATTTAGACCACACCCCACAGAGTTAAATTGAAAAAATAAAAACTCAAAACCTTGTAAAAGTACCCATATTTAGACCACTTTTTTCACACAGATCAACCATACACACACAAACAGAGAACAGAGGAGTTTTGTTCTCTCTGCACTGCTGCTGCCTCTATCTAAGGCTCACACACAAAGAATAGATAAAATAACTGTCTCTCATTGTCCATTTTAACGTTGTCCGGTTCTGTTGCCATTTAATCCGTCCGTCTTTAAATATTATGGTCTAATTATTATGATTTTATTTACTTCCTCCTTCTCCCAACCTCTTGGGCTTCTTTTAATAATTTGCCGTATGGACCCTCCTTAGGATCGCGGCATTGGTAAGCTGGGGGAGGATTATCTTTTTCATTTAATAATGGTTCAATGCTCGGTTGGTTTTGATATTTATCTTTTTTTTGTTGTAAGTTTTTCCGTCGACGCTAAGACTGTGCATTCATCTACATCCGGTGTGGGTTTAAAGGAATAATCTTTTTCCCCATTTGTTTAAATATTTTTCAGGATCCTTTATCTGATCTTTTTCTTTTAACCGGTTATTGTAATTTTTTACGTTCGGTGCGCAGTTTCCTCTTTTTTCTTTTGCTTATTTTTCGCGTTATTTGTTTTTCCTGTACAGTTACGCAGTTATATACAGTTATATATGTGTATATATACGTATATATATATATATAGTCAGGAATGTTGTCAGTCCGCCCACCGCAACACTATTACTGCCCAATTTTTTTTGAAGTGCGCTCACTTGATGATGGGGCTAGATCTCACACCTTCAGGATACACTCACTTGTTGATGGGACTAGATCTCACGCAACCTATATTAGGGCTCCTGTAATTTCTTACAGGATCATTACCTGGTATGATCAGATAGGAAAAATATAGGACGCCGCCTTATATTACCATTACTAGCTAAAGCTTGACCTATCAGTCAATACGCAGCATCTTTTACTTTTTGAAACCTGACTCTTCGGACGGAAAACAATACAATAGAGACTTTAACCCGAACAAACCTTTTTACTTTGAAACAATACAATTGGGACTTTAACCCGAACAAAACTTTTTACTTTGTTGCAACTACTTACTTCCTTATCACATTAGTCACTCATGGTTGGATTTAGGAGGATCTTGTAACATATTTAGGAGCGTATCCTATTTTACATTAGTAACATGTTGGAGCGGCCTATTTTACATTAGTAACATATTTAGGAGCGCATCCCATTTTACATTAGTAGCATATTGGAGCGGCCTATTTTACATTACTCACTCAAGGCTGGATTTGGGAGGATCTTCTAATGCATATAGTATATACTATATCCTTTTTCTTTAATATTCAATTCAATTCAATTCAACTTTATTTATATAGCGCCATTTCACAACAACAGTCATCTCATAGCACTATCAACTGTAGGGGGAACCCCCACAGTTGCAGAAAGACCCCAGCAATCAGGCGATCCCCTGTGAGCAAGCACTTGGTGATGGTGGAGAGGAAAAACTCCCTTTTAACAGGAAGTAACCTCCAGCAGAACCAGGCTCAGGGAGGGGCAGTCATCTGCTGCGACTGGCTGGGGGGTGAGGGGATAGAGAAGATGAAAAGAACAGACATGTAGAGAGCAAACAGCATGATGGGGACTCAATCTATGGGAGAGAACAAACAGATGTTAATGACCAGCAAAAAAAAATATTTCATTGAGAGTGAGGAAAGGAGTGAGGCCCAGTGCATTACTGGAGGTCCCCCGGCTGACTAAACCTATTAGCAGCATAACTAAGGGAGGGTTCAGAAACACACGATCCCTCCCTAATTGTAGGCTATATCAAAAAGGAAGGTTTTAGCCCTATTCTTAAAAACAGAGATTGAGTCTGACTCCCGAATCCAGATTGGCAGCTGGTTCCACAGGAGAGGAGCTTGATAACTGAAGGCTCTGCCTCCCATTGTACTTTTGGACATTCTAGGTATTACAAGTAATCCTGTATTTTGGGAGCATAGTGCTCTGTTAGGATAATACGGTAGTATCAGATCTTTTAAATAAAAAGGAGCCTGATTGTTTAGAGCTTTGTAAGTAAGAAGAAGGATTTTAAACTTAATTCTAAACTCTATCGGAAGCAAATGAAGGGAGGCCAGAACCGGAGAGATATGATCTCTCTTTCTAGTGCCTGTTAAAACTCTTGCTGCAGCATTTTGGATCAGCTGAAGACTTTTAAAAGATGTTTTAGGACAGCCTGATAATAAAGAATTACAATAATCTAATCTCAAGCTAACAAAAGCGTGGATCAGTTTCTCAGCATCACTCTGAGACAAGATGCTCCTAATCTTGGCAATGTTACGCAAATGATAGAAGGCAGTCTTAGAAACAAATTTAATATGTGAATTGAAGGACAGATCCTGATCAAAAATAATTCCAAGGTTCCTCACAGAGCTATTAAGAGAAAGAGAAACCGCATCCAAACTGAAAGTTTGATTTGGAAAGGAATTTCTAAGGTTTTTTGGACCAACAAGAATGACTTCAGTCTTATCTGAATTTAATAGCAGGAAATTACAAGTCATCCAAGCTTTGATTTCCTTAAGACAGGATTCTAACTTGGCTAATTGATTACTATCATCTGGCTTCATTGACAGGTATAATTGTGTGTCATCTGCATAACAATGAAAATGTATACAGTGCTTTCTAATAATGTTGCCTAACGGAAGCATATATAAACTAAAAAGAGTAGGGCCTAGCACAGATCCCTGTGGAACTCCATGACTAAGCTTTGAGTTGAAAGAAAACTCATTATTTACATGAACAAACTGGAACCTATCAGATAAATAAGATCTAAACCACTGTGACGAAGTTCCATTAAGTCCAACATAGTGTTCTAATCATGGAACAGATCTGTGCATATATGCTTTAAAAGAAATTATAAATAAGTACAGAAATCAAAATTCTTCACTTTTTCTGTGTTTTATTGTTTTATTGATGCCTCCAAGGCGTTTGATCGTGTTAATCACAGGTTATTGTTTAGGAAAATGATTGACAGGGGGGTTCCCAAGTACTTAGTACGTATCCTGATTTACTGGTACGCACATCAGAAGATGCTGGTGAAATGGGGGAAGAGTCATTCATCCCCATTTGGTGTGAGCAGTGGTGTCAGACAGGGCAGTATATTGTCCCCTATTCTATTTAATCTTTATATGGATGAGTTGTCAAAACAACTGAATGCCTGTAAAACTGGGTGTTTAATAGGGAATAAGTTAGTGAATCATTTTATGTATGCCGATGATCTAGTTATTCTCAATCCAAGTAGTGCTGGTCTTCAGGAGTTATTAAGAGTGTGTAGTGCTTATGGAGAGGAAAATGACATAAAATATAATACAAATAAGAGTTGTGTGCTGATTTGCCGCACTAAAGAAGATTTGTTCATGAAATTCCCTGTCTTTGAATTAGCAGGCAAGGAATTAATTGTCAGGGATAAAATTAAATATCTGGGACATTTTATTAATGATAGAATGACTGATGATGATGATATTTTCAGACAACGCTGCAAAATCTACATGCAAGCAAATATTCTTGCACGCAGATTTGGTTTTTGTTCGGATGAGGCGAAACTGGTTCTTTTTAAAACCTATTGTACACCTTTATACACTGCTCATTTATGGATAAATTATAGGAAACAAAGTATGCAGAAATTACAGGTTGCTTACAATGATGCTTTAAGAATTTTACTTAAAAAGCCTTGATGGTGCAGTGCATCTGAGTTATTTGTCTCATCACGTGTAAATACACTGCATGCAGTAATAAGGAATCTTATGTATAAACTCATCTGTCGGCTTGATGTATCTAGAAATGAAATCATTCAAGTCATGTCTAGCATTAAGCTCAGTTCTATTCGCTGTCAGTCACAGTTTAGAAGGCACTGGTACAGTTGTCTGTTTAAGTCTTTTTAAAGTCTGTACTGTCTTTGTACTTCTCTTAGTAGTTGTGTCTTTTTGTTTTTTGTAACTTTCTGATTGTTTTTCTTATTAACTGTTTTTCAACTGTCTTATTTTATTTTATTTTATCTTTTTTTTTGATGGACCATGAGTCTGGAATAAAGTCTTTGATTGACTGATTGATTGATTGATTAATCTATCAAGTAGAATATTATGATTGATAGTATCAAAAGCTGCACTAAGGTCTAAAAGGACAAGTACAGAAACCAGTCCATTATCAGATGCGATGAGGAGGTCGTTAGTGACCTTCGCTAAGGCTGTTTCAGTACTATGATGGATTCTAAACCAAGATTGAAACTCTTCAAGTAAACCATTTCCCTGCAGGTGGTCAAATAATTGCGTAGCAACAACTCTTTCTAAGATTTTTGAAATGAAAGGGAGATTAGAGATTGGTCTATAGTTAGGTAAAGCTCCTGGATCTAGCATTGGCTTTTTGAGTAAGGGTTTAATTACAGCCGTTTTAAAAGCCTGCGGTACATAGCCTAAAGTTAATGAAGAATTGATTATATGAAGAATAAAGCTACCAATAAGTGGGAAGACTTCTTTAAATAACCTGGTAGGAATAGGGTCTAAAAGACAAGTTGAAGGTTTGGATGAGGAAACTATTTTGTCTAACTCACAAAGGTCGATTGGAGTAAACTCATCAAGACAGATATCAATAGAAGGAGTTGTAATAGTTACAGTATTTAAGTTAACTGTGGGAAGAATCTGATTGATTTTATCTCTGATGGATGAAATTTTATTATTGAAAAAGTTCATAAAGTCCTGACTAGTAAGCTCTAAGGGAATGCTAGGATTGACAGAGTCCTGACTCTTTGTCAACCTGGCTACAGTGCTGAAAAGAAACCTGGGATTATTCTTGTTCTCTTCTATTAATGCAGAGTAATAACTCGTTCTAGCTTTTCTAAGAGATTTTTTATAAATTAAAAGATGATTTCTCCAAGCTAAATAGATTTCATCTAAATTAGTGGAGCGCCATTTTCTTTCTAATTGACGAGTCTTCTGTTTTAAGCTACGAGTTTCTGTGTTGAACCAAGGAGTTAGAAATCTCTGATTGGACTTTTTCTTTTTTAAGGGGGCCACCAAGTCTAGAGTCTGATGCAGAGAAGCTGTAACACTATCCACCATGTTATCAATTACAGAAGGAGCAAGCTGCCTATAGCTTATTTCCGTTGTGTTGACACATGGCATAGAGGAAACAATCTGCATAAATTTGGTAACAGCATCATCTGAGAGGCATCTACTGTAATAATATTTTTCTTTAGGAGCCAAATAGTCAGAAATAGTAAAATCAAAGGTTAACAGACAATGGTCTGACAGTACAAGGTTATGAGGAGACACTACAAGATTTTCTATTTCTATGCCATATGTCAGAACAAGGTCCAATGTATGGTGGAGGTAATGAGTAGAATTTCCTACTTTCTGAGAAAACCCAATCGAGTCTAATATTGAATTAAATGCCACATTAAGGCAGTCACTATCTACATCCACATGTATATTAAAGTCCCCTACTATAATTATTCTATCAGATTTCAGCACTTAATCAGCTAAGAAATAAGCAAATTCAGATAAAAATTCTGAGTAGGTTGATGGGGGACGATAAACTATGGCAAATAAAATTGGGTTTAACCTAAAATTGCTAAAGTGCCCAATACTGAGGACCAGGCCCTCAAAGGAATTATAACATGTTTTTTGCTTTACATTAACTAGTAATTTGGAATGGTAAATTCTGGGATTTTGACAGTTTAAATAACCAGAGGGAGTTGATTCATTCAAACCAACATAATCCTCTTGCCCTAACCAAGCCTCTGTAAGGGAAATTAAATCAATCTGATGATCAATTAACAGATCATGGACTAACAGAGACTTGGGAGTTAGAGACCTAATATTTAATAAACCACATTTAATTTTTAAAATATAAGGAGGAACAGAGGCCAAATCATTCAGTTTAGAGGTTTTATGTTTAATTTGAGTTTTACCAATATTTTGCTTAATCACTTTGGGATGCTTATATATTATATTTTTATTTACTTTGGAGGGAGCAGACAATGATTCTCTGATGGGGAAGACAGGGGCGAAGCTGAGGGGTGGCGGATGAAGAGGAGCTGCAGAGAGGCGTGTAAGACTGCGACTCTGCTTCCTGGTCCCAACTCTGAGTAGTCAATGTTTTGGAAATTTGGATAAAAAAGATGCCAGATTGTATTGTAATAATAAAAAGACATCACTTACTTTATGACCCTACTAGTGAGGATGACCGTCACTAGACAGAGTCAGGAGCCAGTCTCCTCCCCGGTGTTCCCTGAAGGCGGGTTTCCAAAACTGACCGTTGGTCAGACCATGCATGGGTTTTGCAAGCCGGGGAAGGCTTGGTTGTCCTGGCTCATCTAGGGTATTGGTCATCCTGGTCACAGCACCACGTATGTCAGGAATCTCTGAAAACACTCAGAATATGATCGTATATTAGTTTGTTACCTCAATAAAGATTCAAGACACAAGAATATCCTTTTAAAAGCTTTACTTGTATAAATTGTATACAAGGAGTACGAACCTCAGGTTGGAGGAGGTCAGTACTGAGAAGAATCAGAATCAGCTTTATTGCCAAGTATATTTACAAGTAAACACACAAGGAATTTGACTTGACATTGGGCGCGCACGTTAGGCGCATCCAATGACATGGCAGCCATAAAGGCGCCTGTCTGCAGTGGGGGTAAAGGGGGGAAGGGGGGGGAAACACAATAGGCAGAGAGAAAAAACATAGTTATCAGAATCACGCTCGTATAAGCTCATATAAGCTCATGAGCCAAATTTTGATTACACAGAAAAAAAACCCTCTATGCACATTAGCAGACAATAGATACAATCACACAGCAGAGGGAGGGAGAGCAGTGTGTGTATATTTGCATGTCATTGTGTAGTGTGAGTGTAACAGTTGTTAGTGAGCAGCAGAGGGCGCCTCCAGGCAGTGGATAGATGTTATAATCATGTGACTTATAAACAAGACCAGAGATCAGAGTCTATCTCTCTTTTCCTCTTCCTTGCAGAAGGCACATGGGCATTGTCCTTGAGAGACCAATCCGCTGACGACAACAACTGATTGTTGATGTATGGGTAGACATAAGCCACTTCTCCGGCGTTATCTTATCGAGGAGGAATGTAAACAAGGGCACCAAAACACAAGGTCAAATCTGCACAGTGCACTCAGAGAATAAAAAAATTTCTCTCTCTTCGATTCTGTGCTTCAATTTCATACAGGCTTGAATCATACTTTAGATCATTCTCTGGAGAGCACTCAGCGATCCACAGATGTTATCCACCTACCGAAACATAGGTAAAACATGTCCAGAGAGTTCGTTCTCTCTTCAATGCATGCCAGATTGTAAATTCCATGTTAATCCTGCCGCTGACAGTCAGTGCTCCCCCCAGCTGGACGAATTGTTGAATTTGTTAAGGGAGCTACGCCGGGGTCCGCATTTGATTAGCTCACCCAGATAATTTCGATACACTAGGAAAACTCCAGGGGCCAAACAGAAGATCCTGTGATCAGTTCAATCTCAGTCGAATCACACAGACACATGAATTCCAATGCCATGAGTCTCCCTTGGGTTCCCCCTGACCCGCTTCTTCTTTTAAAGGTGACAATCGCATATAAGCCGCTTTCCAGATCCATAATTTCCATTTGGATTAAGATTCAGCCAGGAGAAGAGTGACATTGCAAGCTGGGATCAGAAGGGAGAGGATTAGGAGGGAGAGGGAAGAAAAGCGTCTGCTCTCTCTCAGAAGCGGAAGTGAAGCTTCTGAAGGTTGCCTTCAGCGAGCAGGCTTATATGTGAGAGGCAGTTGCAATACACAAACGGTTTCAGCTGAATACATCACAGACAAAAAGGAGTGAAACAAGTCTGGCACATTATTAACAGAGTTCGACAGAGTTTGTTAATCCGGAACCAGGTGTATTGACTTTCTTAAAAGAACAAAGGGGGCCCTGCTCCCCTTCTCGCTCCGCAGGGGGCTCTTTGTGTCCTCTTGCTCTACAGGGGGCTTCCTGTACCCTTCCGGCAGAACTGGCTCCCTGCATTCAGACTTAGTGTTTTTCCAGAGGAACACGCTTCTGCATGTAGTCTCGGTACTTTTCCACACTTCTACACTTGTATAAGGCTTAGACATTTAAAATGATAACATGTGTGTACATTTTTCTGACACTTCTTTAAGAGGCTCCTCTGTCCTCCACTCGTTACCTGTATTAATGGCACCTGTTTGAACTCGTTATCAGTATAAAAGACACCTGTCCACAACCTCAAACAGTCAGACTCCAAACTCCACTATGGCCAAGACCAAACAGCTGTCAAAGGACACTAGAAACAAAATTGTAGACCTGCACCAGGCTGGGAAGACTGAATCTGCAATAGGTAAGCAGCTTGGTGTGAAGAAATCAACTGTGGGAGCAATTATTAGAAAATGGAAGACATACAAGGCCACTGATAATCTCCCTTGATCTGGGGTTCCACGCAAGATCTCACCCCGTGGGGTCAAAATGATCACGAGAACTGTGAGCAAAAATCTCAGAACCACATGGGGGGACCTAGTGAATGGCCTGCAGAGAGCTGGGACCAAAGTAACAAAGGCTACATCAGAAACACACTACGCCACCAGGGACTCAAATCCTGCAGTGCCAGACGTGTCCCCCTGCTTAAGCCAGTACATGTCCAGGTCCATCTGAAGTTTGCTAGAGAGCATTTGGATGATCCAGAAGAGGATTGGGAGAATGCCATATGGTCAGATGAAACCAAAATAGAACTTTTGGTAAAAACTCAACTTGTCGTGTTTGGAGGAGAAAGAATGCTGAGTTGCATCCCAAGAACACCATACCTACTGTGAAGCATGGGGGTGGAAACATCATGCTTTGGGGCTGTTTTTCTGCAAAGGGACCAGGATGACTGATCCGTGTAAAGGAAAGAATGAATGGGGCCATGTATCGTGAGATTTTGAGTGAAAACCTCCTTCCATCAGCAAGGACATTGAAGATGAAATGTGGCTGGGTCTTTCAGCATGACAATGATCCCAAACACACCACCCGGGCAAAGAAGGAGTGGCTTCGAAAGAAGCATTTCAAGGTCCTGGAGTGGCCTAGCCAGTCTCCAGATCTCAACTCCATAGAAAATCTTTGGAGGGAGTTGAAAGTCTGTGTTGCCCAGCGACAGCCCCAAAACATCATTGCTCTAGAGGAGATCTGCATGGAGGAATGGGCCAAAATACCAGCAACAGTGTGTGAAAACCTTGTGAAGACTTACAGAAAACGTTTGACCTCTGTCATTGCCAACAAAGGGTATATAACAAAGTACTGAGATGAACTTTTGTTGTTGACCAAATACTTATTTTACCGAGGAATTTACCAATTAATTCATTAAAAATCCTTCAATGTGATTTTCTGGATTTTTTTTTTCTTATTTTGTCTCTCATAGTTGAGGTATACCTATGATGAAAATTGGAGACCTCTCTCATCTTTTAAGTGGGAGAACTTGCACAATTGGTGGCTGACTAAATACTTTTTTACCTCACTGTATATACATAATATTCCTACTGAGGAGGTCTTTTGGTGTACAAGGGGCGCTGCTGAAGACATTCTACAACACGGTGGTGGCATCAGCCATCACTTATAGAGTGGTCTGCTGGGGCAACGGCATCACAGCAGCCGATAGGAAGAGACTGAACAAACTGATCAAGAAAGCTAGCTCTGTCCTGGGGCAACGCCTTGACCCAGTGGAGGAGATAGGAGAGAGAAGGATGGTGGCTAAACTGTCATCTCTGCTGGAGTCCGAGTCCTACACTATGCTGGACATAATGAACGCACTGAGGAGCTCATTTAGCAGCAGACTACATCATCCTAGGTGCACAACCGAGAGGTTTCGCAGGTCCTTCCTACCTACGGCTGTCAAGACTGTATAACCTAAGCAGGGCTGCTCGCAGAGATAGCAAAAAAAAGTGACGACCTAATAGTATTGAATGCAAAAGATGCAATAGACTTACACAATGGTCCCCTCCAGTATACAACTAGGACAATATCAGTCGCTACGGAGGGTGACAATATGAATGGGTACATATTCATACTATGTAGGATAACTATGTAGACGGTTATGCTGTTCATTCCATCTAGCTACAATGCTCCGCACTGTGTGTTTATATATTTATATATTTATATGTACATATGCATATTCGCTGCTCTTGTTTTTTTCTTGTCTTCTTGATTGTTGCTCTGAATGTTGCTATCCCTGTGCTGTTGCAATCCTGGAATTTTCTCATTGTGGGACTAATAAAGGCTGATCTTATCTTATCTTATATTATATTAAATGCTAAACAGAAGTGGGGAAATACAGAAAAATAATCAGACTAAATCAGGAGTGTGAACATGATTCCCCAATCAAGCTCCACATCATGACACAACAAGCATTTTTTAAGACCTACAGTATATAAAAGAATGACATTTTATTCTTCCATGAGATGGAATTTAGAATCCTAAATGAACATTAAGAGGTTAGGATTTAGGATTTAGGGAAGAGTCATGTTAAAAAGGTCATAAATAGATAATATAAACATATAGAGATCTGGGTTTTTCTAAAAAATAAACTGGACCTTTCAGTGTGTTTGGGGAAATGTCTTCTGTATCTGCAGACCACAGAGGCTGGAGTTATGGAAATGGAGGCTTTTATGAACAACTGAAGAAAGATATTTCTGCTCTTAAATTAAATTAAATTCCCCCTTATTGTCATTCAACTGTACAACCAATCATGTACAGCAGAACGAGATTGTGTTTTTCCTATCTACTGTGTTAATCACACACACCCCAAGTGTAGAATCAGAGGGTCGCTGCCATGCAAGGCGCCGCCACAGATTTCCCTCCTCCATTCCATTATTGCTGAGCACCAAGCTGGATGGCAGGAAGTTCCACTTTTATATGGTCCTCAGCATGACCCGGCCGGGATTTAAACCCCTGCCTCCCGGGTGTGGGGCGGATGCTCTACCAACTGAGCCACCACTCCGGTCTTAATGTAGGAGCTCAGATGTGTGGTGAGGTTCTGGTGGAACGTAAAGAGGAACACAAAGAGAAGTGATCAGAAGGAGCTGATGTTATCCTGCAGGATTTTATTACACAATCACCCCCTGAAGAAACGATAGAAATAAAGGTGTTTATTATTATTATTTTTTTTTTTTATATGGTTTATTCTTAAGAATTCCAAATGCATTATTATTTCAAATTAACAGTCACTGAATAATTAAAATCTTCTCTAAAAAACAACAAAGGAAAAGAGGGAAACATGTAGTCAGGGAGGGCGGAGTGGCGCCCTCTATGGGCCGGTGTTCTACTGACAATTGCCTCCCCTCCACCAAAACTATCACATCTAACTACAGCCAGGCTTGTAACCATTTGTGCATTTTTAGAAGTAAAAACTGTTATTATCTCTTGTAAATCATCTTTAAATGATGTTTATTCGGGAGACGTTTCAGTGTTTTAAAGAGGGTCAGAAATCATGGTGATCCAGCTCAACGTTTTACGATCTTCAAAGCTGAGATTTTGCATTTCTGTGTTGTTGGTAAAAAGGATTTAAACACTTTTCCAAAGTTCTGTTGACTTCAACACTAAACACCTGCTTGGAACCCTGGGATGCAGTTGTGGGCACAACAGCGGCCCCTGCTGCCCACATCCTCATGATGCTGTGCTCATGTCCAACATGGTGGACACTGGCCAGATGAACCAGACTTTACTGACCCTCCAACCACACCCAGAACATCACAACAGACGTGGTTACTGGGCCACAGGGGGAACAAGCCAGCGTAGCCCCTGTGACAGTCCCAAGCCCGGGTAAATGGACGGTTGTGCCAGGAAGGTCATGTGGAGTAAAGACGTTTGTCAGATCAACATGTGGATCATCAGGATATCAGGGAGGACCTGCTGTTGTCACCTGGACAGGCAGCAGTCCAGAGACCAAAACCAGACAAGCCTGCTGCTGCTGGAGAATAAAAGCTGCTGAACAGAACTTTCCACTTTGGTTTAGTTATGATTGCTATAATCAGTGATTGGCATTTGTGACGCACACGCACGGGTTGAATTTCCACCTTGGTTGAAATACCCCTTTATTCGCCTTTCATTGGGCTCTGTGAGTAAACTGATTAGCGTTTCTTTTTGTGGTTCACTGCTACGCTTTACCCGAAGCGTTTGCTAAGCTAACGCTAGTCGTAGCACCTAACACCGACATGAAGCGACTCTGTCCCTGGTGATTGGGGCTCGCCGGAGGAACTAACCGAGGCAACAGTTGGACGGGAGCCGGATCGGAGTTCGGGTGCAGCGGTGGTGGGAGACGGGGACCAGTGGAGGACCACCGGGGCCCCAGCCAGACAATAGCCTGAGTCGAAGCCCAGTTACAGCGGCAGGGCTCAGCGGAGGAACTACTGAGGCAGACGGTGGTAGGTGGCGGGGCTCAGCGGAGGCTCTACCGGGACCCCTGCCGGACAGAAGCAGGATCGGAGCTCGGCTACTGCTGCGGTGTGCGGCAGGACTCGGTGGAGGAGCTGCCGGTACCCCGGCTGGACAGGAGCTCGGTTGCGGCGGCGGTGAGCAGCGGGACTGGTGGCGGAGGGGGCTAGCTGAGGCCCAGCTGGATTTGAGGAAGGTCGGATCGGATACTGGCGTCACCAGCAGAGATTGTTTTACTATCCACAGGTCAGTAAAAATGCCACCAAAGAAGGAGGAAATGGAAGAGATCAAAAAATCTCTGAACTTCTTGTCAGAAGAAGTGACCAAAATGGTTAGCCAGCAGGCTAAAATATTAGGCCTAATGGAAGAAGTCCCAGAATTAAAATTAACAATTCAGGAAAAAGACAAAAAATTTACGGACTTGGAGCGACGCTTCAAGGATCTTGAACAATGTTCTTGTATGGATGATCTAATTATAAGTAGACCAGACATCAAATATCAATCATATGCTCATGCTACAACAGGACTGAGAGGTGAGGAGGCTCCCACAAGTGAATCAGTCTCCCTGGAAAACCAGGTGCTTCAGTTCCTTGATAGTAGAGATATAAAGGTCGAAGCAAATGCAATTTCAGCCTGTCATGCTTTACCCAGAAAGGATAATAAAACAAAGAAATCAATTGTGATGCACTTTGTGAACAGAACGGTAAAGAATGACATACTGAGGCAGGCCAGAAAGCTCCGGGGAACAGAAGTTTACCTAAATGAACATCTAACAAAAACTAATGCTGAAATAGCACGGCAAGCACGGATGCTGAAAAGACAAAATAAGATACAGGCAACATGGACAAGAAACTGTAGAGTTTGGATCAAACTAAATGGAACACCTGAGGAAGCAAAGAGTATAATGATCAGAGATGTTACTGACTTAGATAAATACAGATGAACACTGATTAAGAAAATTAAGAGACAATGATAATCCATATCCACACACACGGCAAGAATAGTTCTTTTGACATACCATGTCAATGTACTTTAAAAAAAAATAAGCAAAACAAACAAAAAACTTATGACTGACTTGAGTAGACATCAATTATCCCCAGTTGGAGGAAGTCATTTGACACAGAGTGAGGAAATTCAAACCCTAAAAATATGCCATTATGCTGAACATAAACTACAAGAGATGGAGAATGATATTGATCCTGATAATCACTTTTTCAATAATATTCATAATCATTGTGAATATTACACTGAAAAGCAATTCAAAAGTCAAGTGCAACTAGATGGTAAACTGTAAATAATACACTTCAACAGCAGAAGTCTTAACAAAAACTTTCCACAGATTCAGGACTATTTAAAACAGCTAGACAGAAAATTTACAGCTATTGCAGTCTCTGAAACCTGGCTTAATGAAGAGCAGGCTCCTCTGATGGCAATGGAGGGATATCAGATGTTTCATATTAACAGATCTCAAAAAAAGGGTGGTGGTGTTGCACTGTATATTGATGACCTGTATAGGTGTAAGGTTCCAAGGTTGTCATAGCCAGGAGCGGCACTGGGGTTAAGCTCCCAGTGCTCATAAAATGCTCCTTATGGCGTGCGTCTCGAAAAGCCTCTGACAACTAAGTCCAACTCCTAGCCTGCCCGTGTGGTTTAGTCTCTAAGCCCGGCGGAACTGCTTTTACTAATAGGAGAAGGGGCGAGGGCGGATCTCTGGCGCCTTAAAACCAGATGCTTCGGGTAGATGGTGGCTCGTCAACCTGGGAAGGTAGCCCATCTAGGGGAAGGTAAACCCTGATTTCAAACCTCCGCTGCCTTGCGGCATACCCGGTCACGGGAAAGGCTTCGGGAGTCAACCCTGAGGAAAAATCCGGAGTCGGAGCCCCTAAGGCAGTTCTATGTTGTGCTCAACATCGTTCTGGCAGCTCCTGCAACGGCACTGGTGCCAAACTGTAGCAGCCCTGCTGTTCCTTTGGATTCATCAGTGACGTGGAGAGGGGGAACATGCTGCATGGGCAACATCTTGTCCTCCATATCTTCCTGCCCAGGCTTGAATCCTACCAACGCCCAACGCTGGAAGGTAGAACACCGGATCACTGGAGAGGACACTCCAGCTTCGCCTTTGGCGTAGACAAAACACGGGGAATGACAGTTACCGGTTATAAGCCACTGCTCAATTGGCGTAGAGCGTGGCGCCAGGGGTTGTTCCCGACGGTGGGAGGGATCATCAGATCTCACTGGACAGCTACCGCCCGCCTCAAGCTGGGCAGCCCCCAGCCAATAAGGTGTTGTCCCGCCACAGCTTGCTTTCCTCATTGGGTGCATGGGGATAAGGAGAAATCCAAACAGCAGGCTGAGAACCTTCGCACCAGGCAAGACAATAAAACAAAAGAGACCAACTCTAAAACTGGGAACTTGGAACGTCCGCACTATGATGACAGGACTTGCTGCTAACCTAAAGGACATCAGCGACACCAGGAAGACTGCCATCATCAATAATGAGCTGAAGAGACTGGGAGTGGATATCGCCACTCTCCAGGAAACACGGTTAGCTGATGCAGGCACACTGAGAGAGAAGGACTACACGTTCTATTGACAGGGAAAGGGCAGTGACGAACACAGGGAACAAGGAGCGGGCTTCGCAGTGAAGAACACTTTGCTGAAGATGGTGGAACCGGGCAGCACTGGCTCTGCACGACTCCTCACCCTCCGCCTGAACACCACTCAAGGCCCAATCACCCTCGTCAGTGTGTATGCCCCAACACAGACAGCCACACCAGAGGCAAAAGACGAGTTCTACAAGAATCTCGCAACAACTGTCAGGATCATCCCCAACTCTGAACAACTCATTCTCCTTGGAGACTTCAATGCCAGAGTGGGTGCTGACCACGACTCCTGGCCCTCCTGTCTTGGACCTTTTGGCGTGGGAAGAATGAACGACAACGGACAGCGGCTGCTCGAGTTCTGCACATATCACGATCTGTGCAACACAAACTCGTTCTTCAAGACCAAGCCCCAACACAAGGTTTCCTGGCAACATCCGCGCTCAAAGCACTGGCACCAGCTAGACTTGATCCTGACCAGGCGCACCTCACTGAAGAACGTGCTAATCACCCGTTCGTTCCAGAGTGCAGATTGCGACACAGACCATTCATTGGTGTGTTGCAAGGTCAAGCTGCAGCTGAAGAAATTCCATCGTGCTAGACAACCTGGAAAGGCACGGCTTGACATCAGCAAGATGGCCCAACCAGAACTTGTTGAGCAGTTTGCCTCCACCTTTGAGAAGGAACTTGGTGTACCACAAGGAGGAGAATCTGCAAAGCAGAAGTGGGAAGAGCTGCGAAACACCATCTACCGCACAGCCTTGGCTACCTTTGGGAGGAAGACCTCAAAGTCACAGGACTGGTTTGATGCCAAGTTGACCGAGATGACCCCCGTCATTGAAGCCAAGCGCTCAGCACTTGCTGAGTACAAGAAGTACCCAAATGAGAAGAATCTCCAGATTCTCAGGGCTGCGAGAAGCAAAGTTCAGCAGACTGCTCGGCGCTGTGCCAACGAGTACTGGACTCAGCTCAGCCAAGACATTCAAACCGCTGCCATAACAGGGAACATCCGTGGTATGTATGTGTGACAGAGATCATCCTGCGCAGTTCGCCCCACACGGGACACGAACCCGCGACCTCTCAGTCAACTACACACAGTTCGAGCATGGGAGACACAGCACGATCGCGCTGAGCTAAAGGTCCGACCGATAGCTCAGCGCTACCGATACTGTATGAGGCTTTGGGAGGGAGGTTTACTAACGTTCTACGCCGAACAGTACTAGTTGGCATCCGTTACACTCTCCCCCCTAAACCTCACTCCCATCCGGGTCACGGCACCAGTGTGACAGAGATCATCCTGCGCAGTTCGCCCCACACGGGACACGAACCCGCGACCTCTCAGTCAACTACACACAGTTCGAGCATGGGAGACACAGCACGATCGCGCTGAGCTAAAGGTCCGACCGATAGCTCAGCGCTACCGATACTGTATGAGGCTTTGGGAGGGAGGTTTACTAACGTTCTACGCCGAACAGTACTAGTTGGCATCCGTTACATATGATGGCATCAAGAAAGCACTTGGTCCGGCTCAGAGCAAGACGGCCCCCCTCAAATCTTCCACTGGGGAGATGATCACAGAGAAGAACAAGCAGATGGAGAGATGGGTGGAACACTACTCCGACCTCTACTCTAGACAGAACACTGTGACACCGTCAGCCCTTGATGCCATCGACTGCCTGCCATCCATGGACGAACTTGACGCCGAGCCAACCATCGACGAACTCAGTAAGGCCATTGATAGCTTGGCCGCTGGCAAGGCACCCGGCAACGACGGCATACCCCCTGACCTGATCAAGCACTGCAAGACCGCCCTACTGCTGCCATTGCATGACGTCCTCTGCCAGTGCTGGAAGGAAGGTGCCGTACCACAGGACATGAGGGACGCCAAGATCATCACCCTCTACAAAAACAAAGGGGAGAGAAGCGACTGCAACAACTACAGGGGCATTTCCCTCCTCAGCGTTGTTGGCAAAGTCTACGCACGAGTTGTTCTCGTTCGTCTACAGAAGCTTGCCGAACGTGTCTACCCCAAGTCTCAGTGTGGCTTCCGCGCTGAGCGATCGACGCTAGACATGATATTCTCCATCCGCCAACTCCAGGAGAAATGCAGAGAACAGAACATGCCTCTGTACGTCGCCTTCATCGACCTCACCAAAGCGTTCAATCTGGTCAGCAGAGAGGGCCTTTTCAAGATCCTGCCAAAGATAGGATGCCCACCAAAGTTGCAAAGCCTCATCGAATTGTTTCACACCAACATGCAGGGGATAGTGCAGCACGATGGCAATGTCTCAGAGCCATTCAACATACGCAGCGGAGTGAAACAGGGCTGTGTACTTGCGCCAACCCTCTTTGGGATTTTCTTTGCTATGCTCCTGAGGCATGCCTTCAGCACAGCAACAGAGGGAATCTACCTGCACACAAGATCTGACGGCAGGCTTTTCAACCTCGCCCGCCTGAAAGCCAGAACCAAAGTACACAAGGCTCTAATCAGAGACATGCTGTTCGCAGACGACGCTGCAGTCGCAACCCACACACAGCAGGAGCTTCAAACCCTGATGGACCGCTTCTCCCAGGCATGCAAGGACTTCGGGCTTACCATCAGCCTGAAGAAGACTAACGTCTTGGCGCAAGGCACGGAAGCACCACCAACCATCACCATTGATGACTACAAGCTGGAGGTCGTGAATCAGTTCATGTACCTGGGGTCCACGATCAGCAACAACCTCTCCCTTGATACAGAGATCAACAAGAGGATTGGAAAATCAGCCTTCACACTCGCTCGCCTCACCACACGAGTGTGGGAGAATCCCAAACTCTCTGTCAAGACGAAGATGGCAGTGTACAACGCCTGCGTCATCAGCACACTGCTCTATGGGACTGAGACGTGGACAACATACGCCCGGCAGGAAAAGAGACTGAACTCCTTCCACTTGCGCTGCATTCGCCACATCCTGGACATATCCTGGCAGGACAAAGTGCCCAACACAGAAGTTCTGTCCCGCGCCGGCCTTCCCTCCATGTTCACTCTACTCAGGCAGCGCAGGCTCCGCTGGCTAGGCCACGTTCACCGTATGGAGGATGGCAGAATCCCCAAAGACATCCTCTATGGAGAACTGGCAACTGGCAGGAGAGACGTTGGCCGCCCACAGCTGCGCTTTAGAGACGTCTGCAAGAGAGACATGAAGGCCCTGGATATCAACACAGAGCGCTGGGAGGACCTTGCAACGGACCGCTCCAAATGGAGAGGCACCCTGACCAGACAGCTCAAGGCGGGTGAAGAGAGACTGACTGCTGCAGCAGATGAATAAAGGACCCGCAGGAAGAACCGCCACAGACCCAGCAGCACGGAGACCACCCACAAGTGTGACCTGTGTGACAGGGACTGTCATTCGCGCATCGGCCTGTTCAGCCACAGGCGGTGCTGTTCCAGTAGAGTAGACGTTTAGGATTCTCTTCCATGGTCATCATAGACCGACGGAGGCTGACGACGAATAGGTGTAAGCTTGTTAATGGAATGTCCTTTGCACTACCAGGGATCTTGGAATGTGTTACTGTTGAGATTGACCAAGATAAAACAAAAAATCTAATCATAAGCTGCATATATAGAACGCTGGGAACTTGCATTGAGACATTCAGAGATTAAATAGTCGAGCTGTACAATAATATTACTAGTAAGAAAATGGGAGCAATTTGTGGAGATTTCAATATTGATTTACTGAATCCACATCAACAAAATGTAATTACAGAGTTCATGAACTCTATGTACAGCATGAGTCTATATCCCACAATAACACATCCCAGTAGAATCACAGTTCACTCTGCTACACTTATTGACAACCTGTTTGTTAATATTATTGATAAGAAAATAGAAAGTGGATTATTGATAAATGATATAAGTGACCACTTGCCAACCTTTGCACTTATCCATGGCCACACGGGGGACAATACAGAAAAAATTTCAAAATCGTTCAGATACAAATCACCAAATGCAATCAGTTCTCTTAAAGAGGACTTGCTGAAGCAAGACTGGACAGAAGTCTATGTATCAGATGTAAATGAAGCCTATGACACATTTATGAACATTGTAACCACTCTTTATGAAAAAAAATTGTCCATTAGTAAAGAAAAAGCTTAAACATAAATTTGCCGATAAGCCATGGTTAACCAAAGGATTACAAAAGGCGTGTAAAAAGAAAAATTTATTATATAAAACTTCCCTAAAGAAAAGGACAAAAGAAGCAGAGCAGCGGTACAAAACATACAAAAATAAGTTAACATATATAATAAGATGTAGTAAAAGAGACTATTACAGTAAAGAACTGGAGAAAAACAGAGACAATATTAAAAATACATGGACAATACTTAACAATATTCTTGGAAACAAAAACAGAAATACAAGCTACCCAACCGATTTTTCAAAAAATAATAAAACGACTCAGAGTGTGAATGCAGCTTCACCTGCAGATGAATTTAATAACTTTTTTGTTAGCATTGGTCCTAATTTGGCTCGAGAAATACCCATTACGGTGCCTACAGGTGATACAATAAGCAAAAACACTGCTATAAAAGACTCCATTTTCATAAAGAACACAGACGAGAGAGAGGTCATTGAAATTGTTAAATCGCTTAAAAGTAAAACATCTACGGACTGTGATGGTATTGACATGCTCTTAGTCAAAACTATCATTGAATGCTTAGTGAAACCACTGACGTATATCTGTAACCTGTCTCTCCAAACAGGTATATTTCCCAATGCAATGAAAATAGCTAAAGTAATTCCGATATACAAGACGGGTGACAGAGGGGAATTCTCAAACTATAGACCAATTTCACTATTGCTGCAATTTTCCAAGATACTTGAAAAAATATTCTATGAGAGAATTGACAACTTCATACTGAAGAATAATTTATTGTGTGAGCAGCAATATGGGTTCAGATACAAGAGGACAACTGCATTTGCTCTAATGGAATCTATAGAAAAATATCAATGGCAGTTGATATTTTTTCTGTAAATTTATTTATACTGTCCTGGTTAAGTAGTTACTTAAAGAATAGATATCAGTATGTATGTGTTGGTAACAAAAACTCACAGTTACTGAAGGTTACTTGTGGAGTCCCACAGGGTTCAGTTTTGGAGCCATTGTTATTCAATATGTATATAAATGATATATGTAAAGTTTCAGAAAAAATGGATTTAATATTGTTTGCTGATGACACTAATCTATTATGCAGTGGAAGCAATTTGGAACAACTTTTGGTTACACTCGGAAAGGAATTAGGAAAGCTTGAACTGTGGTTTGATTCAAACAAATTAACACTCAATTTAAGAAAGACAAAATTTATAGTCTTTAACAACTGTCACAACAACTTAGTATCTAAACTCAGTGTAAATGGTGTAGAGATTGAAATGGTATCTGAAACTGAATTTCTTGGAGTAGTAATTGATAATAAACTGTGTTGGAAGTCACATATTTTGGGACACATGTGGGTTTCATATGCTTCATATGTATATTACTGTATGCTTCACGTCTCAGATAAACAAAAGGACTGATCATCCTAGAGATAACAGGAGGATGTGGCCTTTGGTATGCAAAGAGATGGCCTGGGGGATTTCCTGGCCGCCAGTGGCTTTAGGTGGAGATGATAAGATCTGAAAGAAGATGCATTGTGATGTGGGATTAAATACAATGTGACTGTGTGCTTTGATGTCCTAGGGTATAAAAGGACGAATGTATGGGGGTTTCATTCTCTTTTTTCTGTGTTGGATGATGTTGGAGAATGTGAATAAACCTGACTCGTGAGATAAGCTCAGCCTCGTCATTTCTACATTCCCCACACTGGTGACCCTAAGACGTATCATGAGTGAAAGAGATTCCCCTGAACCAGCCAGAGCAGGAGCTCCCAGACAGGCGTATGCCACTACCGTCCAGTTACCGGACTTTTGGCGAGACAACCCATGCTCCTGGTTCCTCTTGGTCGAAGCTCAGTTCGCCCTCCGGGGGATAACGGTAGATGAGACGAAATTCTACCATGTAATCGCCAAGCTCGACAACCGCACGGCTCAACATGTGTAGAGCCTTTTGCTGAAGCCACCTGCCGACGACAAATACGGTGCTTTGAAGGCTGCGCTCATCCAGTGCTTTACTCTCTCAGCCCAGGAGAGAGCGGAGAGACTACTGGCTCTGGACGACTTGGGAGACAGCCCGCCCGTTGACCTGATGGAGGACATGCTGAGGCTGAGGGGCTCAGACAGCGACGACTTCCTTTTCACCCACATTTTCCTGAGAACCCTACCATCAGAGACGAGAGCGACCCTGGCCAGTTCGCCGTTGTTGGCCCAGCAGGACTTCCACGCGCTGGCCCAGGAGGTGCACCGGATTCTCAACGCCAGCAAACGGCGCGCGGCCACTGCAGCAGCGATGGAGTGCGGCGCGGCGGCCGGAGACGGCAAGGGGCCAGAGACGGCGGTAGCAGACCCACTGATGACGGCGGCGGCGGGGGCCAAGGATCGCGGAGGAGACACCCTCTGTTTCTACCATCGTCACTTTGCCGAGAAGGCACGCAGATGTATACCACCATGCCATTTCAAGCGCTCGGGAAACGCCAAGACCAGGGGTCGGTAGCAGCTGCGGCCCTCGGGGAAGAGAACAAGCTGCTCTACTTGAAGGATGTGCACTCGGGGAGGCATTTCCTCGTGGACACGGGCTCCCAGCTGAGTTTCATCACACCTTCCTCCGCTGACCGGCTGGCGTCCTCCGGTGGTCCCGGGGTGTCAGCAGCGAACGGCTCGGCAATTAAGACCTTTGGTGAGAGGACTCTGCTTCTGTCCCTACATGGCCGTACATTTGAATGGACTTTTGTCATAGCTGCAGTCAATTTCAATATGTTGGGGGCTGATTTTTTGTGCTCGCATGGTTTGTTGGTTGATCTTGCTAACAGGCGCCTGGTTAATGCACTCTCTTTTTATTCTATTCCCTGTACAGCTCGAGTGGCCCCGCCAACAGCAAAAGCCAACGTCACAGCTGCAAGTGGTAAGTTCCACACACTGCTCACTCAGTTTCCAGCACTCATGGTCCCAACATTCTCGGCGACCGTGACTAAACACGGGGTGAAACATTTTATTACTACCACTGGACCACCCGTTTTTGCAAAAGCTCGGTGCTTGGATTCAGCTAAACTGGCCATAGCGCGCGAGGAGTTCGCCAACTTGGAAAAGTTGGGCATCATCAGGCGTTCGAAAAGCCGATGGGCTTCGCCGCTTCACATGGTCCTGAAAGCTGATGGCTCATGGCAACCTTGCGGTGATTTCCGCAGGTTGAACAACGCTATGGCGCACGACCGCTACCCAATCCCGCATATCCAAGATTTTTCAATTCATTTGGCGGGGGCGCGCGTTTTTTCTAAGATAGACTTGGTACGCGGTTACCACCAGGTCCCAGTGCGCGCTGAGGACATACCCAAAACAGCGGTAATAATTCCATTCGGGCTATTCAAGTTTTTGCGCATGCCGTTTGGGCTTAAGGGCGCGGTGCAGACATTCCAACGGATGATGGACGCGGTGTTGCGCAATCTCCCCTTCGTGGTCGTCTACCTGGACGACATATTGGTAGCCAGCGCCTCCGAAGACGAACACGAAAAACACCTCACGGCAGTTTTACGGAGGTTGGGAGAGCACGGGTTAATAATCAACCCAGCGAAGTGTCAGTTCGGGGTGATGCAGATTGATTTTTTGGGGCATCGCTTCTCTCCGGAAGGAGCGGTTCCTCTGCCTGACAAAGTGTGCGCAGTAACAAATTTTCCCCAGCCACAAACGGTCAAAGCGTTATAGGAGTTTTTGGGGATGGTGAATTTTTATAACCGTTTCCTCCCCCGCGCAGTGTAGCTCATGCAACCATTGTATGCTGCACTAAAAAAACAAAAACCCACAAATAAAATCGAATGGTCTCCGGAGCGAGAGCACGCATTCTCGGAAGTCAAAATAGCCCTGGCAAATGCTGCGTTACTAGCACATCCGGTCCCAACAGCCCGCATAGCGCTCACTACTGATGCATCAGATGTGGCCATAGGGGCGGTTGTGGAGCAGCATGTAGCTGGAGCTTGGCAACCGCTTGCCTTTTTCAGCAGGACCTTGCGGGATAGTGAACGAAAATACAGTGCATTCGACAGGGAGTTGTTAGCTCTCCACTTGGCCATTCGCCACTTCCAGTTCTGGCTGGAGGGACGCTGTTTCACCGCGTTCGTTGACCACAAGCCGCTGAGTTTCGCGATGGCCAAGGTTTCTGAACCGTGGTCGGGCCGGCAGCAGAGGCAGCTGGCCGCGATCTCAGAGTTTACTACTGATATCCAGCATGTGGCGGGTAAACTTAATGTTGTGGCAGACTGCCTCTCGCGCGCCGTGGCGGCTCCAGCCCGCGTAGGGGTAGATTTTGCAGCCATGGCCGCAGACCAGGTTAGCGACGCGGACGTGCGCGCGCTCCAGTCTGGACCAACAGGGTTAAGGCTGGAGAACAGGGTGCTGCAAGACGGTATGCCCCCCCTAATCTGCGATGTCTCCACTGGGCGACCTCGTCCTCTGGTTCCGGCCGCGTGGCGCCGCCGCGTTTTCGACTCGATCCATTCTCTGGCGCACCCGGGAGTGCGTGCGTCGGTCAAAATGGTGAGAGAGAAATTTGTATGGCCGAGCCTGCGCAAACAAGTTAGAGAGTGGGCGTCAGCCTGCATGGCTTGTCAACGAGCCAAGGTACACAGACACACGAGAGCTCCCTTGGAGCCGTTTCACATCCCGGCTAAGAGGTTTGATCATGTTCACGTGGACCTCGTAGGCCCCCTCCTGCCCTCACAGGGGTGCACACATCTTCTGACAATGGTAGACCGCACCACGTGCTGGCCGGAAGTGATCCCACTGTCGTCAACCACAGCCGAGGAGGTGGCGCGCGCGTTTTTAACGGCATGGGTAGTGTGTTTTGGAGTCCTGTCGGACATTACGTCTGACAGAGGCCCTCAATTTGTTTCCGAACTTTGGTCAGTGATGGCCCGCAGCCTGGGGGCAACGATCCACCGCACGACCGCGTACAATCCGCAGGCTAATGGGTTATGCGAATGTTTTCACAGGTCATTGAAAGTGGCCCTCAGAGTGTCGCTTACAGATGCAAATTGGGTGGACAGGCTACCATGGGTTTTATTGGGGTTGCGTTCTGTACCTAAAGAGGACTTAGAAGCCTCCCCGGCTGAGCTAGTTTTCGCACAGCCACTTCGGCTGCCCGGGGAATTTCTCCCAGATAATCCTGCGCCAGAGTGCTCCCCAGCTCAGCGGTTGCAGAGTAGCATGGGATCGAGCACGCTTCCTGGCCCCAGTCACCACAGTTTTCCGCGCGTTTTTGTGCCTAAGGCTTTAAAAAATGCGGAGTTTGTTTTTGTCAGACACGATGCCCATCACCCAACCTTGCGACCACCTTATGATGGACTATTTAGAGTGCTGGAAACAGGGGATAAGCATTTTTTGCTAGATTTTGGGGGGCAGAAAAGAAAAGATTGGCATAAACAGGCTCAAACCTGCTTTTGTGGTGGCTGATGAAAGTGTGCAGTTGGCTAGGGCTCCTCGACACGGCAGACCCCTAGGGAGCGTTCCCCAGAGCACACACAGGGATTGACTAACAGTTCTCATCCTCAGACAGCAGCTCCCCAGCAGGAGGGCGCCGCGGAGGTGGTAAAGCCCGCTTACAGCAGATATGGGAGAAGACTGAGGCCCAAGCAGCATGTGGACTGATGTGTAGTGATTTTATTATGACATGCAAACTGTTATTATGTTGTTCCATCTTAGACGTTTGGGGGGGGGGGGTCATGTGGGACACATATGTGGGTTTCATATGCTTCATATGTATATTACTGTATGCTTCACGTCTCAGATGAACAAAAGGACTGATCCTCCTAGAGATAACAGGAGGATGTGGGATGTGGCCTTTGGTATGCAAAGAGATGGCCTTGGGGTATTTCCTGGCTGCCAGTGGCTTTAGGTGGAGGTGATGAGACCTGGAAGAAGATGCATTGTGATGTGGGATTAAATACAATGTGACTGTGTGCTTTGATGTCGTGGGGTATAAAAGGACGGATGTATTGGGGTTTCATTTTCTTTTTTCTGTGTTGGATGATGTTGGAGAATGTGAATAAACCTGACTCGTGAGATAAACTCAGCCTCGTCATTTCTACATTCCCTACAATATTAATTATATTAAAGGTAAAATATCTAAATCAATTGCAATACTACACAGAGTGAAATATTTGCTGAATCAACCCACACTATACACCTTGTATCATTCATTAATACTCCCATACATGACATATTGTACTGAAGTATGGGGAAATACATATAAAACAAACATATATCCAGTCTTTATGCTTCAGAAGAGAGCTATTAGAATAATGAACAAAGCTGCTTACAGGGAACCAACAAACCCACTTTTTCTTAAATTAAAAGCTCTCAAGTTGAAAGATCTGGTTGACTTTAAAACTGCAGTAATAATGTTTAAAGTGAAGAATCTATCATTGCCCACAAATATCCAAAAGTTGTTCCAAATAAGGGAGAAACAATATCATTTCAGAGGAACATGTCATATCCGGCTCTAGGGAGCCGGGCAATCAGAGCCAGGGACAAGCCAGTGAGTCGAGATGTTTTATTCTGGGTAAGGGATAAGGGATGAGGAGAGCACAGACACTCATACAGACGTACATTCTCAGGCTGCACAGCGCAGGGGTAGGTAGCTCGTACCGGACGTGGGGGTAACAAGACGTGCATACTCACAGCGGGATACAAACACCGGAATGCTGCAAGGGGAGTAGAGGCTGACACCAGACGAAGGGGCTTCAGCCTAGCAGTGCTTATGTCGCAGCCCCGAGTCATCGAGGCTGCTCCTATTTATCCTCATTGGCAGCGCCCCAGCTGATGAAGACTAATTGGCCCCAGCCGTCCATAATGCTGCCAGCTGGGGGCCAGCTGAGACGCTGCTCAATGGGAGGCAGGGATGAGGGAAAACATGGGCTCAGTGCCGAGACGGCATCTCAACCCATGGTGACAGAGCCCCTCCCTCAAGGTCGGGCTCCTGAACGACCAGGAACATCCCAGCCCCCCCCCCCCCACCTAGGGAGGGAGGAAGGGAGGCGGACCGGAGGGGAAGAAGCCAAGGGAAGGACAACACCAATGGGGCAATGTAGGGTAGCGGGAAAGAAAAACCCAAATACAATACTGACAAAACAGAATAATTAACCCAGGTACAGATGGGGAGAAGAACTGGGTCAGCACGCCGGTTACATACTACCCAGAGAGTACCAACCATGCGTGACCCAGAGCAAGAAAAAAAAAGAACCACCAAAAAGGTACAGGGCAAAAAATGCTGAGTATGGTCAAATAAAGGGAAAACACAATACACAGCACCAATATAAGTACATACACACAGTCACCAAGAAAAGTGAAGGTGACTGGAACAAATGGACAATTACAGAGCATGGTGTTACGGAAAACAAGGCACATGACTCTATAATGAACCAACAGGGCATAAAAAAGAAATACTGAGTGCAGGCAAAGAAAAACCCACACACATGAATATATAAATACCCACAGTCACCTAAAGAAATGAAAGTGACTGGAATGAATGGGCAACTGCAGAGTATGGTCTGAAAGGGAACAAAACATAACTCTACAATGCAAAAACGAGACTAAAAACATGGTACAAAAAATAAAATGCTGGGTACGAGGGAAGGAAAACGCACAGCACTATAAATACACATCCACCAACAGGACAGACATTACACCCAAGTGACCTTAATAACGATAAAAGAAAAAGTGACACCCGAGGTGAATGGCAGGCAGAGTCCAAAAATAGCCGAGATGGCTCCGGAGATCTCCCCGCCCATTGTCCAGCTGGCGAATCAGGGGAAGAGAAATGTTCGGACGGCGAACTCTGGACCCAGATCCCAGGAATCCAGTCCAACGACTGCCGAACCAGGCCGCCCAAAGGCAAACACAGACCAGTGGGGGGAAACCAGATCGCCGAACCGAAAGTTTTGCGGGTCGGGTCGTCGACCCGCATCACTCAACCACCAGGACCGTTGAGACGGACGAAGGGTCAGAGCGGATCCCGGTGGAAGAGGCTCAGGGGAGAGCCGATGACGAGGGCGGCGGGCCTCAGGGAAACGGCCACCTCCTCACCGGACCTGGACAACACTGGGGCAGCACCCACGTCGGACCCCGATCGGGCCTCAGGCGAACCCACGTTGGACCCCGATCAGGTCTCGGGCGAACCCACGTTGGACCCCGATCAGGTCTCGGGCGAACCCACGTTGGACACTGCACCAGAACCGACCTCCAACGTTGAACCCGGACCCTCCAGCACCACGAGGAACAGCAACTCCTCGCCGGTGACCCTGGAAGAAGGCTCAGAAGAGAAAACAGAACCGGGATCAGGATCACCGGCAGCGCCAGAACCCGGCGAGACGAGCTCAGACGCAGCGGGCGGCTGCACCCTGCTCGTCTCCCCTGGAGATAGGCTGAAGTGCTCAAAGATAAAAAGAGAGAAAAGAAAGGAGAGCACTCGCCTGATCTCGGGTTCTGACGCCGTCCAGGACTGCGAAGATCCAGGATCCGTCGTCAGGAGGTCGTTGTCAGGCTCCCATCTAGCCGCGTCGGGCCCCGCAGCCAGCACGATGGTCAGCGCAGCTTGAGATCCCTCCAGCTCAGGTAACCCCGCCGACGACCCACTCGGCGTGAAGCCAGAAGAATCTCGTCCCGCTGGACCGAACCGCTCCTCCGTGGAGACCCAGGGACGCTCAGTCGTCAGCGTAGACTCCACGCAGCAGTCAGTCCCCCTCCTCCGTCCGCAATGTAGCTGCGGAACCACAGGCCCTCTCCATATCCCACCACGTTGACCCGGAGCCGGGGACCGCTCGGCGGAGAGAGACACAGAGGATGCGGGATTAGGCATACAGGTTACAGCAGGTGGGGAGAGTTCAGGGAGCTGCGAACCCTGAACTTCTCCTCCAGGGATGTGACAGAGCAAATCATTAAGCAGGTGTGAAAAAACAATGACTTGCCTGCCCCCTGGAGGTTGAGTATCGCCTGCTGTAGTGGAATCTGCTTCTTCCTCTCCCCGCCCGGCGATAACGGAGGACCCCCCGGGAATTCGTCTGAGGGTCGCTCGCGTTGTCTCCAGCAGAGAGCTCACCAGGCCGGGATTCCAGGCACACACAGCGGTCAGGAAGCGCGTCGAGGAGGAGGGGGAAACAGCCGGGGTGAGCCAGCCCGAATGTCCAGGAATGACAGCGGGGGAACGAGGCTCAGGGGACGAGGCTGTAGAATCTCCACACTGACGAGGCGAAGGGATGACAGCTGCGTGGGAGGAACGGTCCTGACGATGACCCAGAACTGGATCCGGACGAGGTTCGTGCAGAGGTGACTCGGCGATGTGACGACGACTACTCCCAGGGGACGAAGCGAGGGGGAAACCCAGGATTCGCCGCTCCAGATCGGAGATCGAGACGAGGGAGGCGTCGAGCACGGGAAAGCTTCGTAGCCCTGAAGTCCTCACCATCAATCTCACTGCCGCCGCCACATGCCTGAAGGTGGTGACAGGAAACACAGTAGAGCTCGCGACAGCCACTCGACCCCGGACATAACTGCTGTCAGCTGCGGCTCCTTGAAGGGAATCCCGAGTGACGTGACGCAGGTCGGGGGAAGTCCTCTGGTTGGCGCGAACTCCCGGACTGGAATAGCGGCAGGAACGGGACTCCGAAGCGGGGAAAGACGTCGCCCACTTCGACTCCCTGCCGGGATTTCCATCCACCCCGTGGAGCTTCTCTTGCTGTGTACCTGCAGCGTCTATCCTGGCACTGTCCTCCAGATGGTACAGAGAGTGAGGGTGACAGTCCAGGAGTTCCTCAGCACGGCCCGGATGCCAGCGTCTCGCGTTGGAGGCGTCGTGCAGGGTGAAGAACGTCCCGTCGACAGCCTCCGAGATGGACCTCAGCTCGTCGCCCTGGCGCCGGAAGTGACTCCTGGGAAACGGCATGCTAGCAGCGCTGACACCCGGACAGAAAGGTACATTTCCACAGCGACTCACGGCCGCCGGCAACTCTTCTGGCTGCGACATACTGTCATATCCGGCTCTAGGGAGCCGGGCAATCAGAGCCAGGGACAAGCCAGTGAGTCGAGATGTTTTATTCTGGGTAAGGGATAAGGGATGAGGAGAGCACAGACACTCATACAGACGTACATTCTCAGGCTGCACAGCGCAGGGGTAGGTAGCTCGTACCGGACATGGGGGTAACAAGACGTGCATACTCACAGCGGGATACAAACACCGGAATGCTGCAAGGGGAGTAGAGGCTGACACCAGACGAAGGGGCTTCAGCCTAGCAGTGCTTATGTCGCAGCCCCGAGTCATCGAGGCTGCTCCTATTTATCCTCATTGGCAGCGCCCCAGCTGATGAAGACTAATTGGCCCCAGCCGTCCATAATGCTGCCAGCTGGGGGCCAGCTGAGACGCCGCTCAATGGGAGGCAGGGAAAACATGGGCTCAGTGCCGAGACGGCATCTCAACCCATGGTGACAGAACATGGATATTTCAAAAACCTTCAGTGAGAACTACCACCAAGCAACACTGTGTTTCAGTGCCAGTGTGACAGAGATCATCCTGCGCAGTTCGCCCCACACGGGACACGAACCCGCGACCTCTCAGTCAACTACACAGTTCGAGCATGGGAGACACAGCACGATCGCGCTGAGCTAAAGGTCCGACCGATAGCTCAGCGCTACCGATACTGTATGAGGCTTTTTTCGGGAGGGAGGTTTTACTAATGTTCTACGCCGAACAGTACTAGTTGGCATCCGTTACACAAGGAGTCAGATTATGGAACGATTTTGGACCTGAATTAAAATCATGTACAACACTTGGACAATTTAAACAAAAACTAAAGGAAGAAATACTCCAAACATACAAGATGACATGTAAACTCACATAAGGATTGTCATATCCAGTCTGTGTTGTGTTGTAGCTTAGTTTTTTTTTTGTTTTTTTTTGTCACATTTTGTCTTAGCTTTGTTCTAAATTGTAATCGCTCTTGTTTTGTTTCTCTGTTGAATTCTTGGATGGAATATGAGTGGGCAATAGAAGCTGCGGCTTCAGCCATCACCCATTTCAGATAACTTATGTTGAACTGTATAATCAGAGGAGTTATTGTTTAATTTGACCTTGTTGGATTTTCTTTCCCCCTTTGTTATATTATTCAGTTTTTTTAATCTGTACTTTTAATCTATCCAAAATAAAGATTCATTCATTCATTCATTCATTGTTCATGTTTGCTCTGACTGAATTACTGTCACTTTATGCAGAATTAAAGCAGCTATAAATCATTAGTCACCATGACGTCATCACCTGCTCCTGTCTGACGTGTTTACAGAGAACAGAGACACAGGAAAGGGTTCTGTACCTCGGTTCACAGGAAACTCCTTCATCCCCCGACGCTCGATCTTCAGGTTTTCTCTACAGATGGGTTGGTCACCCACAGCCAGACCATAACAACCTGGACATGTGATGTGATCAATAAAACTGGGCTGAGGTTCCACTTCTATCCCCTTCTTGAAGTCAGCGTAGTAAAGCTCTTCACCCTCCAGAGTGTACGCGTCCTCTCCATCAAAGTCTGAACATCCACTGACACTAAGGTCCTCATGCTGACCTGAAGCAGAACCAGACTGATGAGTGCCCTGTAGAGCAGAGCAGGAACTGATCCAGACCAGGGTGTGTGAACTCACCTCCAGCAGAGACACAGAGGACCGAGGACAGCAGGAGGACCGAGGACAGCAGCAGCACAGCCTTCATCACCTTCATCTTCATCAGCGTCTCCTCTAAAGGCTCTAGAACCACTGAACGGGACCGTGCTGAACGGGACCTGACCTGACCCAGACTGACGGAGATCAGCGGCAGCGGCGGACCTCCGTCACACGGCAGCCAATCAGAGAGCAGAGGAGCCGTGACGTCAGCAGTGTCCTGGCAGAGCTGGTTGAGTTTGTGTCGTTTCACAACTAAAAGTCACAGTTTCTTCTGGATCTTTATCGCGCTGCAGAATCAAAGAGGAAGCCTGAAGAACAGATGAAAAACAGACGAAGGAAAGTTCTGGAATCATTTCATCACCAGTTTAGTTTGTTTCAGATTCTCTAGTGAAATAAAAATGTTTCCTTCATGGCTGACTAGAACATTGATGTGAAGAGAGAAGCGGCTCAGAGATGCAGACAAAGAGCCTCATATAACATCAGGGCAGAGAAATGAACTGGTGCAGCTTCAGTCTGAGCCTTTATTCCTTCTGTTCCCTCTGCCTCACCAAGCTTTCAGGAGCCTGAAGGATCCTGCAGACCCACAAGTCTTTACTGGTTCTTCTGCAGCAGCCAATGAGAAGCAGAGCTGCTGACTCACCTGCACAGGTGAGCTGGGTTCAGGGAGGAGGAGGAGGAGCTGACCTTCATCACCCTCAACCGTCACACTCCTGCAGCTCCGTTCCAGCATCAGCGTCTCCCTGGTCAGGATGGGCCCGGATCCTCGCGGTGAAGACCTCTGAGGGCCGTTAACCTCAGAGCTTCAGCGCTGGGTCAGGGTTCTGCCACCTGTGGCTCTACGGCTGGAGAACTTAAACACCCAAGAAGAAAAAGTCACAAACTGAACAGAAAAGCCCAAAAACTTAACAGGAAAAGAAGAGAAGTTAAAAATGTGACAAATTTAACAGAAAACAGCAAAAACTCATCAATTTACAAAATAAAAGCTGCAAATTTGAAGCAAAAAATATATGAAAAAAAAACTGAAGAAAAAATATTCCAGTTTAAAAAAAAATCCTAATAAATAGACAAGAAAAAAATTTACCAAAACATGTGGAGAAAAGCAACAAGAATCCTGAGAATTTCAGAGAAAAATGTAGATTTTCAAGAGAAGAGACAAAGTTGTAGAAAAACTGGAAACACTTTTTTTTTGAGAATCCAACTACAGGTACAGTGGAGATAAAAGTCTACACACCCCTGTTCAGATGCAGGTTTCTGTGATGTAAAAAATGAGACCAAGATACCATCCAGCCATCCATCTTCTACCGATTGATCCTTTCCAGGTCATGGGGGGCTGGAGCCTATCCCAGCATCTCTGGTCAGAGACAGGGTCCACCCTGGACAGATCACCAGTCCATGGCAGGGCCAGCACAGACAGACATACAACCGTTCACTCTCACATCCACACCTAAGGACAGTTTAGAATCCCCAGCTGATGCCAGTTAACCTCACCTGCAGGTCTTTGGCCTGTGGGAGGAAACCAGAGTACCAGCAGTAAACCCACGCAGACACGGGGAGAACATGCAGACTCAACCCAGAAGGATCACTGATGGTCAGCAGGTGGGATCAAACCCCTGACCGTCTTGCTGTGCTGCCACAGTGCAGCCACCTCCCCAGTTATGACAGGGTGTGCATATTTATGCAACCAGGTTATTGTATGTTTTTTGTTCTTTATTTTTCCCCTTAAAAGATTTCAGTTTGTTTTTCAGTTTGGTTGTACAGGTTATAGGTCACAGTAATGGTGGAAAAAGTTTTGAAATGATTTATCTTGGAATCATTTTTTACATCACAAAAACCTGGATTTGAACAGGGGTGTGTAGACTTTTATCTCCACTGCAGTTAACAGAACGTTTAGAACATTTCAACATGAAATCCTGCAGCACCACTGCTTCACATTTCCTGCTGTTCAGCAGATTATCTGTAGACTATATATGATGTTCAACAAGGAATCTACAACATATTCATTAAACAGTGGAGCTGAGCTTAATCTAATCACTCAACTTGGTTCATAAATGTTCAGCAGTGCATCTGTATAGATGCTCACTAATGTATTTACAGCTGGAAAATCAGTATTGAACACGTCAACATTTTTCTCAAACATGTTTCTGATGGAGCCACTGGCCTGAGATTTTCACCAGATATCAGTAACAACCTAAATAATCCATACTGTGGTAGACTGCAAGTCTAATTTAAAATATTACTGGCACATGCCTCTAGGGGGAACTACCTGTGTTGTTCAGCACTACTATTAAGGGGACACATTAGAACAAGAGTGTGAAAACCCCGCGCAGAATCCATGTTCAGTCTTGTTGTGTGTGTTACAGAATAAATGGCAGAGTTAGCCAAAGAAATAACTCAAGTGTGATCATTGCTACACGGTAGGATATCACACAATTGGTGACGAGGATTAAAAGAAAAAAATCAGCGGCGAGAAACAGAGAACATTGCAAGTGTGGCGAACTCAAGTGACTCCAGTAGTTCGAGTGCAAGTTCAGAGGAGGAAAAACGAGGTTTCCCCACCACGACGAGCAATGGCGGCTGTAATCGGAACGGTAACCCCTTTTGATAACTCGACTCAGTCATGGGAAGAATATAGTGAAATGTTGGACTTTTTCTTCCAAGCTAATGAGATTGAGGAGCCAGACAAAAGGAAGGCTGTACTGTTGAGTGGAGTTGGTGCAACTACTTACAGCTTGTTGAGAAATTTAGTAAGCCCTGCATTACCAAAAGATAAAACGTACGACCAGCTTACTGCTGAGCTTCAGAAGCACTTCAGCCCCAAACCGAGTGAAATCGTGCAACGATTCAAATTTAATTCACGCATAAGGAGGAACACTGAGTCCATAGCAGAGTATGTGGCAGAATTGAAGAAATTAACACTGCACTGTGATTACAAAGACTCATTGGAAGAAATGTTAAGAGACAGACTTGTGTGTGGAGTGAATGATGACCGAATGCAACGGCGACTTTTATCTGAAACAAAACTCACTTTTGTGAAGGCTTTGGAATTATGCCAAGCGATGGAAACAGCAGCTAAAGATGTGAGAGAAATGCAAGGGAAGCTAACAGAGGACACAGCAACGCATGTTCGTGTGCCTAAGACCCAAGTAGGTGTCCACAAAGTGTCAACTGACAAAAATCAGCACAAATTCCCCAGTTGTTATCGCTGCAAAGGCCAGCACAATGCCGCCGAGTGCAAATTTGCCACTGAGCTGTGTCATAATTGTGGCAAGCGAGGGCACATTAAGAAAGCATGTAGAATAAAGGTGGACAGCGCACAGGTGCTGAAAGCAACAGTTAATGGGCAAAAGTATGAAAACAAGGGCCCAGGAAAGGAACAGCGAGCGAATCAACTGAGAGGGGAGGGAGAAAGTGATACAGAAGACATGGGTTTTCACACAATTTACAACACGTCAGAGGAGCTGACCAAGGTAGCGCCCATCACGCGTACCATGAATGTTAATGGAATGAAAGTAACATTTGAAGTTGATACAGGCTGTGGAGTAACCATATTAAGTAAACAGCAATATACACAACTGTGGAAGAAAACAGACACAGCAGAATTAAATCCCTGTTCATTAAAATTAAAAACATACACAGGAGAGAAGCTAGACGTGCTAGGCATGGCACAAGTGAAGGTGCAGCACGAAAACAAAGAAAAGGACTTACCTGTAGTAGTAGTTGGGAGCGAAGGACCAAATCTACTAGGGCGAAGTTGGCTACAAGAACTGGCCATGATGGATCAGTTGGTGAATAAAGTGGAATCTCAGCCCAAATTGCAGCTGGAGGAGATCCTCGAAAGACACGCTGAGGTGTTCAAAGAAGGCTTAGGACAGCTAAAAGGTGTCACTGCAAAGATTAATGTGGACAAGGAGGCCCAACCACGATTCTGCAAACCCCGACCGGTACCCTATGCAGTCAAGCCACTGGTCGAAAGCGAGCTACAGAGGCTGCTGGATGACAAGATCATTGAGCCAGTGCAGGTTGCAGAATGGGCGGCGCCCATAGTCCCAGTGAGAAAGCCGGATGGCTCCATTAGAATATGTGGAGATTACAAACTCACTGTCAATCGAGCATCACGGGTGGATCAGTATCCAATTCCTAAAGTGGAGGACCTCTTCGCACAGCTGAATGGCGGCCGACACTTCACGAAATTAGACATGAGTCACGCCTACCAACAAGTAGTCCTGGAAGAAGAATCAAGAAAGTATGTAACCATCAATACACACAAAGGCTTATATACCTACACACGCTTACCATTTGGAGTAGCTTCCAGTCCTGCTATATTCCAGAGAACTATGGAGGGCATCCTAGGTGGAATTCCGAATGTTGCCATTTATTTGGATGACATCCTTTGTACAGGACCAAATGAACAAGAACATCTGAAAACGCTGGAGGAAGTGCTTCAACGGTTGGAGAAAAGCGGTCTGAGGTTGAAAAGAAGCAAGTGTGAGTTCATGGGAAAAGAGGTGGTGTTCCTAGGCCACAAGATCAACGCCAGTGGTCTACACCCTCTAACAGACAAAGTGGAAGCCATTGCGGAGGCGCCTGAGCCACAAAATGTTACTGAGTTAAAAGCCTACCTGGGCTTGTTGAACTATTACCATAGGTTCCTCCCAAAGCTCTCCACGCTGCTGGCACCACTACATACCTTACTTAAGAAGGAAGAAAAATGGTCATGGGGGGTCAAGCAGCAGAAGGCGTTTGAAGAGTCCAAAGCGCTACTTCAGTCCTGTAGTGTGTTAGTGCACTATGATTCAAACAAACCACTCATCCTGGCGTGTGACGCATCACCCTACGGTGTGGGTGCTGTACTCTCTCATCGTATGGAGGATGGCTCAGAGAGACCCATAGGGTTCGTCTCAAGAACTCTTAGTGCAGCTGAGAAAAACTACTCCCAGCTAGACAAGGAGGGCCTTGCAGTAGTATTTGGTGTAAAAAAATTCCACAAATACCTGTACGGGAGACAGTTCGCTATAGTGACTGACCACAAGCCACTAATTTCACTGTTCAGTGAAATGAGAGCCATACCCCAGATGACATCTCAGAGAATTCAGAGATGGGCCGTTACATTAGCAGCGTATGAGTACACCATCGTTTACAAAGCCGGACGGGACCATACGAATGCTGACGCGATGAGTAGGCTACCCTTGGATGGAGGAAGAGACAGCACGCCTGAGGAGGAGGAGAGAGTGCTATTGTTTGAAGATATCGGCGTGCCCCTGGTGAACGCACAACAAATAAAGAAGTGGACAGACAAAGACCCTGTTCTAGCAAGAGTGCGAGAATACATCTTGCGAGGATGGCCGAAGATGAACAGTCCTGAGTTCATTCCCTATGCCAGACGACAGGATGAGCTCAGCACCCAGGAAGGTTGTATCCTGTGGGGAGGACGCGTGGTTGTTCCACCACCTGGTAGGAATGCCTTACTGCAACAACTACACCAAGCACACCCTGGCATCACTCGCATGAAAGCGTTGGCGAGGAGCTACATGTGGTGGCCCAACATGGATGCAGAGGTGGAGGCGCTTGTGAAGTCATGTGCGGCATGCCAGGAGAACAGGAACAGTCCTCCAGCAGCCCCACTACATCCCTGGGAAGTTCCAGATAAACCATGGAGAAGAGTTCACATTGACTACGCAGGTCCATGGATGGGAAGAATGTTCCTGATCATAGTTGACGCATACTCAAAGTGGATCGATGCATATTCTGTGAGTAGCTCTACTTCTACTGTTACCATTGAATGTCTTAGAAAGAGTTTCAGCCAACATGGGCTACCTGAAATCATAGTATCAGATAACGGTACATGTTTTACGAGTGAACAGTTCCAAGAGTTTTCTGAAAAGAATGGCATACGTCACATCACGACTGCGCCATACCATCCTTCTTCTAACGGCTTAGCCGAGAGGGCCGTGCAGACGTTCAAGTCACTCATGAAAAAGATGACAGGAGACTCTATTGAAACCCGAATGTCGAGAGCTCTGTTCAGCTATCGAATAACACCCCAATCTACAACTGGCAAGTCACCAGCTGAGCTGTTGTGTGGAAGGAAGTTGAGGTCAACATTTGACTTAATACATCCAGACTTCAGAAACAAAGTGCATGATAAACAAGAGAAACAAAAAGGTTATCATGACATGCATGCTAGAGAGAGAATACTGAGAGAAGGAGACGTGGTCTACACCCGCAACTTTGGCTCAGGACCAGCCTGGGTACCAGGAGAAATAACGGAAAAAACAGGCCCTGTGTCATTCAAGGTGACATTAGGTCATGGACAAGTGGTGAGGCGACACATCGACCAAGTTCGTGGTAGGAGCTCCATTCCCCTGCCGATGGCACCAGAGGTGTTGTCTGACACCCATCCTGAGGAGAGCATCAACGAACCACCACTTCAGGTGAAACCTGAGGTAACCGTCTCTGCAGATTCTACGGGCAGCACTGCAGCAGCCGAAACAGTGGAGCAGTCTGAGTCTTCACCTGCAGTTGGCTCACCCGCCGTGAGAAGATCTCAGCGAGCTAGGAAAGCTCCAGACTACTTGAAGGACTATACTTAGTCAGTAGTGAGTTCCCCAGCCACAGGACAAGAATGCGTCCTGGAACCTCACTGGGATGCGGTAGTCAAACCAAATCCCCAGTTAGACTGTTATGTGTGTTATACATGTAAAAAAAAAAAAAAAAAAGAAAAGAAAAGAGAAAGAAATTATATGTATGGCACATGTGTTTAAGAAGTTAAAGTAACTGTGATTGTTTAGGATTAAATGGGAGTTCCAGGATGTCTAGCATAATTGGCTAAGGTAATTAAAAGTAGTTTAATCTAGAGGGGAGGGATGTGGTAGACTGCAAGTCTAATTTAAAATATTACTGGCACATGCCTCTAGGGGGAACTACCTGTGTTGTTCAGCACTACTATTAAGGGGACACATTAGAACAAGAGTGTGAAAACCCCGCGCAGAATCCATGTTCAGTCTTGTTGTGTGTGTTACAGAATAAATGGCAGAGTTAGCCAAAGAAATAACTCAAGTGTGATCATTGCTACACGGTAGGATATCACACATACATACAAAGATATCAAGGCAACTTTGTTTACAAACAAGTTATATTTAATAAACTGGAATGACACAGGGAATAAGTATTGAACGCATGAAGAAAAAGAGGTGCAAAAGGCATAGAAAGCCAAGAAACCAGCTGAAATCCATCAGAACTTAGGAAGCCATCCCATCCCCCATCAGTGCAAATTAATTTCAGCTGATTAAATCTTGACTGATAGCCTTTTAAAAGGTTTGTGAATATGAGATTGTCACACCACAAAGAACTCATGATGGGTAGAAGCAAAGAGCTCTCTCTAGACCTTCACAACCTTATTGTTGCAAAACATAATGATGACATTAGTTACAGGTGCATTTCTAAACTGCTGAATGTTCCAGTGAGCACTGTTGGAGCCATCATTCGGAAGTAGAAAGAATATAATTTTACAATAAACTGGCCATGATCAGGAGCTCCTCGCAAGATTTCTGACAAAAGAGTCAAAAGAATTATCAGAAGAGTTATCCAGGAGCCAAAGACCACTTTGTGGAAATCTCCAGAAAGATCTGGAGTTAACAGCAACTGCTGTTTCAAAGAAAACAATAACTAATGCACTCAACCAACATAGGCTCTATGCCTGCTCACCTCTCAAGACTCCATTGCTGAAGAAAAAGCATGTTGAAGCTTGTTCAAAGTTTGCTGCACAACATTTGGGCAAGCCAGTAAAATACTGGGACAATATAAATATAAAATACTGAGATGACTGTTGTTGTGAAATGGCACTATGTAAATAAAGTTGAATTGAATTGAATTGAATTGAATATAGTCTGGTCAGATGAGACCAAAATTAAACATTTTGGATGCCACAACACACAGCATGTTTGGAGAAGAAGTGGCACTGCACATCAGCCCCAAAACACCATATCATCAGTAACGTTTGGAAGTGGGAGCATCATGGTGTGGGGGTGTTTTTCAGCACATAGTACAGGCAGACTTCATGTAATTGAAGGAAAGATGAATGGACAAATGTACAGAGACATCCTTGATAAGAACCTGTTGCCATCTGCCAAGATGCTGAAGATGAAACAAGAGTGGACATTTCAGCAAAACAATGATCCCAAACACACAGCCAAGGAAGCTCTCAACTGGCTCCAGAGAAGGAAAATAAAGCTGCTAGAATGACCCAGTCAGTCACCTGACCTGAATCCAATTGAAAATCTATGGAACAAACTGAAGATCAGAGTTCATAGAAGACACCCACAGAACCTTCAAGATTTGAAGACAGTTTGTGTGGAAGAATGGGCTAAAATCACTCCTGAGCAATGCCTGCATCTAGTTTCTCCATACAGGAGGCATCTGGAAGCTGTTATTACCAACAAAGGCTTTTCTACTAAATATGAAATGAATTTCACCAAACGTGTTCAATATTTATTCCCTGTGTCATTTCACTGTATTAGATATAACTGTTTTTTGAACACAGTTGCCTTGATTTCTTTGTATGTATGGATTACTTGGGTTGTTACTGATATGTGGTGAAAATCTCAGGTCAATGGTTCCATCAGAAATGTGTTAAATGAGAAAAATGTTGACGTGTTCAATACTTATTTTCCCAGCTGTATAAATATTCATCAGTGCATATATATGGATGTTCAGCATCATATATATATGAATGTTCAACAGTTTATATATGGTCAGTAGACATTTACATAGATGCTCAACAATAAATAGAACAATTTATGTATGTATTTATGTACTTTTTCCTAAATTAAAAGCTCTCAAGTTGAAAGATCTGGTTGACTTTAAAACTGCAGTAATAATGTTTAAAGTGAAGAATCTATCACTGCCCGCAAATATCCAAAAGTTGTTCCAAACAAGGGAGAAATGATATCACTTCAGAGGAACATGTATATTTCAAAAACCTTCAGTGAGAACAACCACCAAGCAACACTGTGTTTCAGTGCAAGGAGTCAGATTATGGAACGATTTTGGACCTGAATTAAAATCATGTACAACGCTTGGACAATTTAAACAAAAACTAAAGGAAGAAATACTCCAAACATATTTACAAGATGACATGTAAAATCACATCAGGATTGTCATATCCAGCCTGTGTTGTGTTGTTGCTTAGTTTTTTGTCACATTTTGTCTTAGCTTTGTTCTGAATTGTAATCGCTCTTGTTTCGTTTTTCTTTTGAATTCTTGGATGGAATATGGTGGGCAATATAAGCTGCGGCTTCAGCCATCACCCATTTCTGATAACTTATGATGAACTGTAGAATCAGAGGAGTTATTGTCTAATTTGACCTTGTTGGATTTTCTTTCCCCCTTTGTTATATTATTCAGTTTCCTTTTTTAATCTCTACTTTTAATCTATCCGAATAAAGATTCATTCATTCATTCATTCATTCATTCACTCATTCATTCAACAATTTATGTATGTATGTTTTAAAACAGTGTACATATACTGTAGTTGTATACCAAAAGTTGGGCACCCATTAACAAATTGCATATTATATAAACTATAATTTATTGATTTAATTATGTAGGGTGCCCAAACTTTTCAGTATGTTTCTATATATTCACATGTTTCAACATTATTTTGTTCAATTTATGAATTAAAACTATGTAATATTTGGTGGTAATGGAGCTGTTCCCCATATCCTAAAGTGATCTAGAAACATCCATGTGGTTCCTGTCTGTGGAACATTCTGATTATCAACTAATCCTCAACACAGTAGAGAGAAGTTTTAATGAATTTCAACCACATCCAGACTATCACTCCAGCATCTACAGAGTTGATTTCTGGACTATCCAAGTAAAGTGAAACTAGTTGAGAATCCACAAATATAGTTGTCTCTGTATCAATCAGAGGTAGATCATCACTTGCATAAACAGTAAACAATCTATACATTTTCATTTGGACAACCCAGGTAAAGTGAAAACTAGCTGATACTGGTGGTATCACGATGAAAACTTACACACAGCTGAAGAAGCAAAACAGTTTCATCATGAACTTTTTATTTCTTCACACACGGATCTGACATGTCCATATATCAGCGCCATGTTTCAAAAGAGTGTTGAGAACAAAACCAGACAGCAACAAGCTTTCGGTTAGGACACAAAACCTTAGTTTTTTAAATGTCTTCTCAGGATCTCATTACTTTACCTTCTGCCCAGCCAGTAAGTCCAACCAATAAAGCAGTGATGTCATGAGTCTGAGCGTAGTGTCTTCACCAGCTCAGACTCTTAATTTTTTTGTATTATTTTTGTCTATGATGATTATTTTGCCTGTTTCTGCATTTATTTGGGGGGGGGGGGGGTTCCCATGACAATAGCGCCTCCCTCCTTCCCAGGCAGTCCTACCAACCACTCACTGTCTGCTCCTCTGCCACCTCAGCTGTGAGTGGTTGAATAATTAGGTCACTTGCTTGCTCAGCTGCCCACATCTGCTCCTCATTCATTCTCTACGTACTTAAGCACTGCCTGTTCATTCTATCTTTGCAGCAGTATTGACCTGACTAAGGATCTGAATTGTTCCTTTCTCCACTGAACAATCTCTTCATCCCCCCAGAGCAATTCTGGCTCTGGAGCATCTTTTCTGTAAGTTACCGTTGCTTGTATTTTGTGCTTCATTTACAGTCTTTTGGACTCTTCTGTTTCTGTTAACAAATGTCACCACTGCAGTCCAGCGCCTGGGTCTGTTTTTCTGCCCCTGAGGGGTGTTCATAACAAGTCAGGCTTCTTCAGCAATTTTTGGCTTCTGATATTTCCCTCTTATGACAGTTAACATAATGTTGAAGTTGAACAAAATAATAGAACAGCAATCCAAATCTAAAACAAATTCAAAACTAAAACTGTGTCAAGTCTCACGATCAATCAAACTTTATTTGTATAGCACTTTCAAACATTAGATGCTGCACAAAGTGCTTTACATGGATAAAACCAGTCGACACTTTTAGTTCCATATATTTAGACCATGCATCTCCACCACTTCCAGGACAGCATGGTGGTGCAGTGGTTAGCACTGTTGCCTTACAGCTAGAAGGTTCCTGGTTTGAATCCCCAGGCTGGCAGGTGTAGGAACCTTTCTGTGTGGAGTTTGCATGTTCTCCCTGTGCTGTGTGGGTTTACTCCAGGGGCTCCGGTTTCCTCCCACAATCCAAAGACATGCATGTTAGGTTAACTGGTTGTTCTAAATTGTTCCTAGATATCTGTCTCCTATAGGCCCTTAGAATAGAGGGTTAGTACTAGTGAAGTGCGTTGAGACTAGAAAACGTGCTACATAAGTACAGGTCCTTATCCCTTCCAACCCTCCCATAAACACACACAGCAACAGTTCCTTTATTTTCTTAATCACCACTGTCTTCTGCTGAGGATCTCCACCTCTTTCTGCTGCACATCTATATGTAAGTTGGCTGATGGTACCTTCGTCTTCTGCCAACCTGGACAGGATGCCTTTCTCTACAACGGACAGCTCAGCCACTGGTGCTGTGGCAGACACAGCACTGCAGGACACACCTGACATCCTCAATGTCTGTCGTGTTGTAGCCCTCAGTCTTCAAGATGTTTCTGCACCACTGTACAACATCTCGTATGTGAGTCCCTGGGAAAAGATTCAACAATCATATACATCATCAACCAATGTTCATACCAGGGCTCGCCCATCAAGTTGACAGGGTCAACATGACATTCATTTAAAGAACCTGATCTGTGCCTGTCTGTGTCACTGACCAGCGCATAAATGGTTCTGTCTTAGAGGGAATAAGAAAGGTCGACACAACCCAGGGAAATGTCAGGTTTTCTGATATAAAATATTCAATCCAGCATAAATCAATTTCAGACTTTTCCCACCTTTAATGTGACCGACAAACTGTGCAAATCAATAAAAAAAATAGAGGCAGAATAAAAAAGGAGGTTGCATAAGTTTGCACGCTCAGTGAACTAATAGATTGTTGAAGCACATTTTGATGTAAAGGGGTCATTGACTGAAAAATGGTGTTTGTAGATTTTAACTACCTGAAATGTGACTAATAATTATCAAAAAATATCAAAACAGTCACTTCTCCTAAAAAAAAAACCACATGCAACCTTTATCCCATCTTTTCTCTCCAAGAAATGTTTGTGAGTCTTTCTGGGTTTTCTGGGCCTGTGGGTTCGCTGCCAAGCCCCAGGGATGGTATTCACTGGAAGATGCATCCAAGCCAGCACCACTGATCTGAGCTAGGAGGAGGCTAAAGTCTGGAAGCTAAACAGCTAATGGCTAAATGACAGAAGAGGGAGGGTGGGGTTGAATAGGTGAAGGATGTTTCTGAAAGTGATAGGCTTGAAATCAGTGTTTCAAGAAGGTGGGTTAGAATAAAAGACAAACTTGGAGAAATTCTCTGATGACTCGGCTGCTGTTGGGTGTATAAGAGGGGGAGAGGAGGGGGAGTACAGGGCACTGGTAGATGGATTTGTGGAGTGGACCGAGCAGAATCACCTGAGACTGAACTTCAGCAAGACCAGAGAGATGGTGATTGGCTTCAGGAAGAAGAGGACGGAGGATTAGGGGGAGGATGTGGAGGTAGTGGAGAAGTACAGATACCTAAGTGTCATGATCAGAAACGGACTGGACTGGAAATCTAACACTGATGCTGTGCACAAGAAGGGGATGAGCAGACTCTATTTCCTGAGAAAGCTGAGATCCTTCAACGTGTGCAGCAGGATGCTGGAGTTTTTCTACAAGACTGTTGTCACCAGCGCCATCTTCTTTGCTGCTGTCTGTTGGGGTAGCAGTATCAGAGCCAGAGATGCCAACAGACTTGACAAGATTATCAAGAGGGCTGGCTCTGTAATTGGTCTCAGGCTGGAGACCTTTGAGACAGTGGTGGAGAGGAGAACACTAAATAAACTGCGATCCATCATGGACAATCCTGATCACCCCCTCCACCACACACTAGATAGGCAGCGAAGCACTTTCTCCAGCAGACTACTACAGCTTCGTTGTCGAATGGCCAGGTACAGGAAATCTTTCCTGCCACATGCAATTTCACTGTACAATAACTCACTATGATGTTGAATTCTGGTCATAGCTATGCTGCCACACTGCACCTTACAGACTAACTGGTACCTAAGGGTCAGCAAAATTTGCATTGTTTGAGGAAACTTGCACGCTTCCAAATTGACCGACCCATAATGACAATGTTTTATCGGGCTTTTATTGAATCTGTTTTATCCTTTTCTTTAGTGTCATGGTTTGGTCAGATAAAACTGAAACAGAGGAAATCCTTGGATCAGGTAGTTAGATGGTCCAGTCGTTTGCTTGGTGAGTCACAGCTGAGCCTGACATCCCTGTACACCAGACAGGTACAGAGGATGGCTACCTCCATTTTAAATGATGACTCCCACCCTTTGCACTGCAACTTTCAGCTTCTTCCCTCCAGACGGAGGTTTGCTGTCCCAAAAAGTAGAACCCAGCGCTACAAAAACAGCTTTGTCCCTGCTGCTGTCAAAGAGTTGAACAAGCTATAAAATTATATTGTACATATTCTATATTTACCTATTTTGTAAGATGTGTGCCTGTGTTTGTGTCTATGTTGAATGTAATTAGTGGCTTGTAAATATGGATGTCACCAACTGCAAAACAAATCTACCTACGGGTACAAATAAAGTAACCTGAACCTGAACCTGAACCTGAACCTGAACCTCACATTTCACTCTGCTCCTGATAGTCCTGCATTGTACAGTCAGTACTATAATGTCTGGAAACCCGGAATGACCAACAGAGAGGAGAGCTGTGCTGGAACTCGAATTTTATTACGTAATGCAGGTTAGATAGAATACATGTGAATGAGCCCTCGGTTCCTGACTGTTCCCTGAGTGAGAGTGTGGGCAGAAGACCCATAGCATGGCCGGCTCCTCCCTTATGTATGCTGGTGTAACGGATGCCAACTAGTACTGTTCGGCGTAGAACGTTAGTAAACCTCCCTCCCAAAGCCTCATACAGTATCGGTAGCGCTGAGCTACCGGTCGGACCTTTAGCTCAGCGCGATCGTGCTGTGTCTCCCATGCTCGAACTGTGTAGTTGACTGAGAGGTCGCGGGTTCGTGTCCCGTGTGGGGCGAACTGCGCAGGATGATCTCTGTCACACTGGCGTGATGACGACACCAGCCAGCAACATCATCACGCCACTCACTGTTATAAAATCCTGTTATAACAAGTTCTATCCATAAATTCATATGACTCATCATCTATTTAACCTAGTAGTAGCCTATGTAGTATATACAGTTATCTAAGCAGTTTTACTTCCCCTGGGTAGCTCCTTTTTTCTATGATGCTGTGTGTTTCTGTCATTTGGTTGTCTACTGTCATGCTGTGGTTACACTGTAATTTCCCAGTTTGGGATCAATAAAGAACATCTATCTATGCATAATTAAATAATTACAGAAAATGTAGGCAAAATATGTCACCATTGTGTCATTAAGATAACACAAGTAGTTACGCAGTTACGTACGTGGACATACACTTCCGTACTCTGGAAACACTGTAGATAAAGTAAAACGGCTTGAAAGGAGGAGAAATATGGTCTCTGTCCACATCGTACGTGATGATTGACATTATTTCATCTGGTGGGGTTTAAGACGGGGTTTGGAGTGACTGCAGACGTTACCGGTGGACAAGCTGAGGATGTTGTTGCAAATCATGTCACCCACACAGTCTGTCAACACACAGCTGGGCTAATAGGACTAGCAGGCTAGCAATGTAAACAGGCATCATCTTGTGACGTTATGGAGGCAGGGACAACTTCTTCAGGTGAGCCTCTGTCAGATAATGTAAACCAAAGACGTCATTTTGGGGATTTCCACAGCAGGTTGAACACTGCTGCAGAAATTATAAAGGCAGCTTCACCTGTCTGCAATTCATTCAGATGGTAAATTCATGTCTATTCTCATGTTTACATCGACTTATAATGTAACCAGGAAGTGCAAAAAATTGTTTTGATCTACACATTGCTGTTGAAGCCACAGTTCTCTATATGTGTCACTTCCTGTTACCTGGTGTGGCAACATTATAGGATTTACCATCTGGCTCCTTGTCACATTTTGGATTAGTATCACCATCACGTGTTCTACCTTGTCAGTTTTATGTTCGGAGCCTCAGAACTGCCCTTGTTGGTTCACTGGGGAGAATAAACTGTGCTAAACTGGAGAATCACCTGCATGAGTCCATTTAATCATGCCAGCCACAGGCTGCCCTGACATGTGTTGCCAACCACAAATGACCTTGATAAGATGTATTTCTGATGCAAACTTTGTACGCTGGGCAGATGTAGGCCAGATGTATGTGAGCTGTTGGGGAGATCATGTATGAAATGATTGTCTGCAGGGTGAGAGTGAATGAAGGGAAGGAATGAATGTGTTTGTTTATAGTGAGTGACGAAGGGAGGGAGGCCTGAAATAGGCAAATGTGAGTCAGGTTGTTATATTGTGTATTTATAATATTTATAATATTTATAATTGTGTATTTATAATGTATTTACAATCTTTTTTGCATTGATGTATGTGGTTATTGTGTATTCTGTTTTCATTTTTTTATCTTTTCCTTTCCTTTTTTCTTTTTACTTGTTTCTCCTTTCTAAAGCCCATCCAGGGACAAGAGTTGCAAATTAGCTAATAGCTATACACTCTTTGTGCAACACATCAGATTGATTGTCATTGATTAATTGTCTGTGTTTATTGCACTGTCCCTGTCAAATAAACAAATAATCTAATCTGTAATCAGATGTACACCTGTGTGTGTGTGTGTGTGTATATATATATTTTATAGTAATATGTACATATGTATATTAGCTGCTCTTGCTTGCTTGTTTTTTTTTTTTTCTTGCCTTCTGATTGTTGCTCTGAGTGTTGCTATCCCTGTGCTGTTGCAATCCTGGAATTTCCCCGTTGTGAGACTAATAAAGGCTTATCTTATCTTATCTTATCTTACCTCAACAACTAAAAGCTGACACCTGGAACAGACCCTTCAGTGAACATGTGGTACTGCAGAAGGTAAGGCTAGTTTTAACAAAGCTTTTCTTCTGGGGCCCCACCACAATCCGGGCCCTGGGCTGCTGCCCCGGACATTCAGCCGGTCACAGGTTGGTGCACCATCAAAATCATTTACACAGTGCTGCTTTAACTCAGAGTCATGGTTCAATATCCAGTAGTGAGCCAATAAAATTCAAGGACTTTAGGTCAGTTACTGAGTGTTTATCATGTTAATCATGTTGATTAAATCCTAAATGATAAAACGATGCTGATTCTTGTGTGATATAAAAACCAAACTCTGATCTGGTTTCATCCTCCTCATCAGGTTTTATTTCTCACAGCAGCTCACCTGTCCAGGTGAGTCAGGTCATGTGACCCAAACAGACGCTCCACTGTGAAAAGTCCCGACTCTGACTGCTTTCACTTCCTGTTCAACAACAGTGTCAACAGAGGAGGAGTCACACGCCCCCTACTGGACCAATCCTGTAACAGCTGATCAGGGAGGCTGCTGATTGGACAGCTGTGATGAGGGGGCGGAGTCAGTGTGGGGTCAGTTCAGGCAAAAAAAATTAGGAGTAACTCAGCAGCCAATCAGGGAGAATCACCATCATCATCATCAGTATCCAGGTAAACCAGGTCAGTAACAGTGAAGTACTCAGTAATACTGCAGTAAAGGTACTACTCTGGTCTGCATGAAGTTCTACTGAATATTAGTGCAGTACTTAGTATATTAGAACATGTTTAGTAACCTCATTATTTCTGAACGGCAACACTGAATAAATGTGCTTTAATATGAGACCATTTAATTTTTTATTTAAACTTATACTATTCAAAGGCAGCTTAGAAAGTGTGTTTTCATGTGACTTTATACTGATGATGAACTTCAGTATTTATGAAGTTTTACAGTCTATAAACCTGAATAAAATCAATCAAACGTTTTTACTGATATCAGGTTCAGATCAAAGAGTCACATGACGAGCTGCAGGAACAGGAAACAACATTTTGTTAATGTGTGTTTTCGTGTAAATATGTGTGTGCGTCATCATCATCACCAAAACTCCCTTTCTGTGGACTCCAAACAAAAGTTTCAACACCAATCGGAAAACTTGATGCTGATGACTCATCAGTTGTCAGGAGAGTGAAGCAGAGAAACAGCAGCAGAACATGAAGGCGCAGCAACACAGGAACGGTTCTATGGAGACAGAAGAGGGTAGAACAGGAGAGAACACACACACCTACAAATTATATCTGAGCCTTAAAATTCAGGTTTACACACAATCTTTAAAAAAACTTGAAAATTGCACATATGGAAAGTGTGTTAATATTTGTAGGCAAACAATGCAAATAAAACACAAATTCACCAATTCAACTTTATTTACACACGTGGACAAAATTGTTGGTACCCCTTTGTTAATGAAAGAATTTTAATGAATTTCAATTACATCCAGACTATCACTCCAGCATCTACAGTTTATTTCTGGACTATCTAAGTAAAGTGAAACTAAAGAAAAGTGGAATCCCAGCAGAACTTATAAAGTGCTCAAAGGATGTCAACAACTACATGAGATCTTATCTCACTGCTGGGAGGAAGGAGAGGTGCCTCAAGACATGAAGGACTGCAAAATAGTTACGCTGTGGCCACACATGTGACCTACTTTGTGACTCATTTAAGGCCTCACATTTGAGATAAGAACAAAGACAGAATTGCATTGGAGATAACAGGAAGCTGGAAGGTGTTAGCTTTGGTATGCAGGGCCTGAGACTGTGGGGGTGATATTAAGGGATTTTAGAGGAGATGCATTGTTACTGGTGATTATAATGCAATGTGACTTGTGATGCAAAGTGACTTGTGAGCTGTGAGAGTCCCGGGTATTTAAGGGACTGTGGAGTGTTGTGAAGGACAAGACTGAGTGTATTCCTCAGGTTCAGCTTTATTCACAATGACATTCTCCAACATTCAAAAGCAGAAAAAGAGGATGAATCTTCCGAATCAGAACCAGAATCAGAATCAGAAAAAGATTTATTGCCAAGTACATTAACAGATCACTGATAACATACGAGAGAATTTGACTTGACACAGAAAATGAACCTGCATTTCCGTGCTGCGGCGCATCTGAAACGCGCCTGTCAGCAGGAGGGTACAGGTAGCATAAGAAATAATACAATAGGAAGGAGCAAAAAAATCATTGATTCAGAATACTGGTCACATGATCAATATTATGATTACAAGGGGAAAAAAAGCCCTCAATGCACATCAGCGGACCAAGATTTCACAGGACACAAAGAGAGCAGTGAGTGGATCTTATTTGTCAGTTCGTGGATCAATATGAGTGCACTGTTGAAGCAAGTGTTGTATCAGTAAGAACAACAAGGACACTTTGGCAGGAGATGTTTTGTCTGGCTACTGTCAATCGTCCTTGCAATTATCCGAGCAGCTGCTGTCCAAGGCCTTGTGCTCAATGTTTTGAAAAAACAGACCAGAGAATCAGGAGGAATTTTTGTAGGGAAATTGAGCCAAATAGAACTGATCACAGAGAAGGAGCTTTATTTTCTTCTGTAGATTCAGTACTTAATCCTTCATTGCGGGGCGTTGAGTCCGTCGTGGATAGACCTAAGCGTAATCATGATGTAATCCACCTTCCGAGACAGTTCTCTATTTGTCGCTATCAGGGTCTTCTCCAATTTTTCAATTTGATGGATGCACCTCGCCTGGCCAGCATTTTGATAGGTAGTATCCATCTTCAGCAATTTGCGGTACACCAGGACAATTCCAGTTCCAATCAGAATGATCCCAATCACCATTATTACGAAGACATACAAATCTTCAATATCTTAGATAGAGAGATTAATCAGGCACAATATCCTCCAATTACTTGTGTCCCGTAAATAGCCCGCTGGAGCCGTCCCTGCGGGGCAAACAGCTTCCCCCGGAGCACTTTTCCTTGTTGAAAAAATAGTGTCAATTGTGTTCAAAGCCCAGCTTATTAATTCCATAATTTCTTTCGACGGTCAGCAGTTAGACGCAGACAGACAACAGCAAGCTGGGATCCAGTTAGTTGGGGGGGAAGGAAAAAAAGTCAGAAGCAAGAGAGAAGGAAAAAGGCGTCTGCTCTCTTTGGAGGCAGAAGTGAGAACGGAAGTGAGAAGTGAGAATCTTCTCACATCTGTCCTTTTATACCAGGACATCAAACATACAATCACATGGTACTTAATCCCAGTCACAATGTAACTTCCCCCGGTCTTCACACCATCCACCTCCTAGTCTCCGGTGGTCAGGAAATCTCTCAAGGCCATCTCCTTGAAGCAAAAGGCCAGATCTCACACCCTCCCGTTACCTCTGGAAGGCTCAGTCCCTTTGTTCCCCTGAGACGTGAAGTATACAATAAGCATACAGTGATATATCTGTGGAGCATCTGAAATCAACATATGTGCATATATGTGTGCCACATGACCTCCCCCCCCCCAAACGTCTAAGATGGAACAAACGTAATACAGTTTGCAAGTCATGGTCACATTATTACACATCAGTCCAAATGTTGCTTGGGCCTCAGTCGCCTTCCATATCTGCTGTAAGCGGGCTTTACCACCCCCGCGGTGTCTTCCCGCTGTGGAGCTGCTGTTTGAGGATTAGAACTGTTAGTCAATCTCTGTGCTTGCTCTGGGGAATGCTCTCTAGGGGGTCTGCCGCGCCGAGGAGCCCTCGCCAGCTGCAGCACTTCGTCAGCCAGCACAAAAGCGGGTTTGAGCCTGTTTATACAAATCATTTCTTTCCTGCCCCCCAAATCTAGCAAAAAATGCTTGTCCACTGTTTCCAGCACTCTGTATGGTCCGTCATAAGGCAGGCGTAAGGGTAGGCGGTGTGCATCATGTCTGACAAAAACAACTCCGCATTTTTTAAAGCTTTAGGCACAAAAACGCACAGGAAGCTGTGATGAACTGGGCCAGGAAGCGTGCTCGCTCCCGTGTCACTCTGCAACTGCTGAACGGGGGGGCACTCTGGTGCAGGATTATCCGGGAGAAACTCCCCGGGCAGCCGGAGTGGCTGTGCAAAAACCAACTCAGCTGGGGAGGCCTTCAAATCCTCTTTAGGTGCAGAATGCAACCCCAATAAAACCCACGGTAGCCTGTTCACCCAATTTGCATCCGTAAGCGACGCTCTGAGGGCTGCTTTCAATGACCTATGGAAACGTTCGCATAAACCATTAGCCTGCGGGTTGTATGCGGTAGTGCGGTGGATCGTTATCCCCAGGCTGCGGGCCATCGCTGACCAGAGCTCGGAAACAAATTGAGGACCTCTGTCAGACGTAATATCCGACGGAACTCCGAAACGCGCTACCCATGCTGTTAGAAATGCGCGCGCCACCTCCTCGGCTGTGGTTGATGCCAGTGGGACCACTTCCGGCCAACGCGTGGTGCGGTCAACCGTTGTCAAAAGGTGTGTGCACCCCTGTGACGGCGGGAGGGGGCCTACGAGGTCGACATGCACGTGATCGAACCGCTTAGCCGGGATGTGAAAAGGCTCCAAGGGAGCTCTAGTGTGTTTGTGTATTTTGGCTCGCTGACAAGCCACGCAGGCTGTTGCCCACTCCTTAACTTGCTTGCGCAGGCACGGCCGCACAAATTTCTCTCCTACCATTTTGACCTATGCACGCACCCCCGGGTGCGCCAGAGAATGAATCGAGTCAAAAACGCGGCGGCGCCACGTGGTCGGCACCACCAGGCGCGGTCGCCCCGTGGAGACATTGCAGATTAGGGGGGGCATACCATCTTGTAGCACCCTGTTCTCCAGCCTTAACCCTGTTGGTCCAGACTGGAGCAGCACACGTCCGCATCGGTAACTTGATCCGCGGCCATGGCTGCATAATCTATCCCTACGCGGACTGGGGCCACGCGCACTTCCGCGTCGCTAACCTGGTCCGCGGCCATGGCTGCAAAATCTACCTCTGCGTGGGCTGGAGCCGCCACGGCGGGCGAGAGGTAGTCTGCCACTACATTAAGTTTACCCGCTCCATGCTGGATATCGGTAGTAAACTTCGAGATGGCGGCCAGCTGTCTCTGCTGCCGGCCCGACCATGGTTCTGTAATCTTGGCCATCGTGAAAGTTAGCAGCTTGTGGTCAACGAACGCGGTGAAACTGCGTCCCTCCAGCCAAAACTGGAAATGGTGAATGGCCAAGTGGAGAGCTAACAACTCCCTGTCAAATGCGCTGTATTTTCGTTCACTATCGCGCAAGGTCCTGCTGAAAAAGGCGAGCGGTTGCTAAGCTCCTGCTACATACTGTTCCACGACCGCTCCTATGGCCACGTCTGACGCGTCAGTAGTGAGCGCTGTGTGGGCCATTGGGTCTGGATGTGCCAACAACGCGGCGTTTGCCAGGGCTATTTTGACTTCAGTGAATGCGCACTCCCACTCTGGAGACCATTCGATTTTGTTTGTGGGTTTTTGTTTTTTTAGTGCAGCATACAATGGTTGGATGAGCTGCGCTGCGTGAGGGAGGAAACGGTTATAAAAATTCACCATTCCCAAAAACTCCTGTAACGCTTTGACCGTTTGTGGTTGGGGAAAATTTGTTATTGCGCGCACTTTGTCGGGCAGAGGAACCGCTCCTTCTGGAGAGACGCGATGCCCCAAAAAATCAATCTGCGCCACCCTGAACTGACACTTCGCTGGGTTAATTATTAACCCGTGCTCTGCCAACCTCCGGAAAACTGCTGTGAGGTGGTTTTTGTGTTCGACTTCGGACGCGCTGGCTACCAATATGTCATCCAAGTAGACGAACACGAAGGAGAGATCGCGCAACACCGCGTCCATCATGCGTTGGAACGTCTGCGCTGCGCCTTTAAGCCCAAACGGCATGTGCAAAAACTCAAAAAGCCCGAAAGGAGTTATTACCGCTGTTTTGGGTATGTCCTCAGTGCGCACTGGAACCTGGTGGTAACCGCGTACCAAATCTATTTTAGAAAAATGTGCGCCCCCGCCAAATGCACCGAAAAATCTTGGATGTGCGGGATCGGATAGCGGTCGTGCGCTGTAGCATTATTCAACCTGCGGAAATCACCGCAAGGTCGCCACAAGCCATCAGCCTTTGGGACCATATGGAGCAGCGAAGCCCAGGGGCTCTTTGACCTCCTGATGATGCCCAGTCTTTCCAGGTTGGCGAACTCCTCGCGCGCTATGGTCAGTTTAGCTGAGTCCAAGTACCGAGCTTTTGCAAAAACGGGTGGGCCAGTGGTAGTAATAAAATGTTCCACCCCATGTTTAACCACTGTCGCCGAAAACGTTGGGACCATGAGTGCTGGGAACTGAGTGAGGAGTGTGTGGAACTTACTACCTGCAGCTTTGACGTTGGCTTGTGCAGTTGGCGGGGCCACTCGAGCTGTACAGGGAATAGAATAAAAGGAGAGTGCATTAACCAGGCGTCTGTTAGCAAGATCAACCAATAAACCATGTGAGCACAAAAAATCAGCCCCTAACATGTTGAAATTAACTGCCGCTACAACAAAAGTCCACTCGAATGTACGGTCCTGCAAAGACAGAAGCAGAGTCCTCCCACCAAAGGTCTTAATCGCCGAGCTGTTCGCTGCTGTCACCCGGGGACCACTGGAAGGTGCCATCCGGTCCGCGTAGGAAGGCATGATGAAGCTCAGCTGGGAGCCTGTGTCCACGAGGAATTGCCTCCCCGAGCGTGCGTCCTTCAGGTAGAGCAGCTTGTTCTCTTCTCCGAGGGCCGCGGCTGTTACCGACCCCCAGCCTTGGCGTTTCCCGAGCGCTTGAAGTGGCATGGTGGGATGCACTTGCATGCCCTCTCTGCGAAACGGCGATGGTAGAAGCAAAGGACGTCGTCCGCTCCGTGTCGCATGGCCCTTGCTGCTGCCGTCGTCAGTGAGTCTGGTGCTGCAGCCTCTGGCCCCCTGCCATCTCTGGACGTCGCTCCTAGCTCTGCTGCTGCAGCCGAAGCTGCGCTCCGTTTGTGGGTGTCGACGAGTCACTGCACCTCCTGGCTCAGTTCGTGGTAGTCTCGTCGGGCCAACAGCGGTGAACCGGCCAGGATCACTCTCACCGCTGACGGTAGGGTCCTGAGGAAAAGGTGGGTGAAGATAAAGCTGTCATAATCGGAGTCTCTCAACCTCAGAATCTTCCCCATCAGGTCTACGGGTCTGTCGTTCTCAAACTCCGTCAACGCCAGGAGCCCCTCTGCTCGCTGTTGCACTGAGGGGGTGAAGTGGCTGATAAGCGCAGCCTTCAATGTGCCGTACTTGTCGCTGTCCGGTTGGTGGTTGACCAGGCTCTCCACCCTCTGGACTGCGTGGTTGTCCAGCTTCGCCACCACATGGTAGAATTTTGTGTCGTCTCTTGAAATTCTCCGGAGGTTCAATTGCGCCTCAACCGCGCTAAATCAGGGGCACGGACTGTTCTGCCAGAAGTCCGGCAGCTGGAACATGGCGGCATTCGTCAGGCTGGCTTCTGACGAGTCCGGCTCAGGAGAATTACTTCTGCTCATGCTTCGTCGTAAGGTCACCAGTGTGGAGTGTTATGAAGGATGAGACTGAGTGTATTCCTCAGGTTCAGCTTTATTCACAATGACATTCTCCAACATTCAAAAGCAGAAAAAGAGGATGACTCTTCTCACATCTGTCCTTTTATACCAGGACATCAAACATACAATCACATGGTGCTTAATCAAACATACAGTCACATGGTACTTAATCCCAGTCACAATGTAACTTCCCCCGGTCTTCACACCATCCACCTCCTAGTCTCCCGTGGTCAGGAAATCTCTCAAGGCCATCTCCTTGAAGCAAAAGGCCAGATCTCACACCCTCCTGTTACCTCTGGATGTCACGCGGGGCTCTAGGGAGCCACGCAATAAGAGCCAAGGGCGAGCCAGTGAGTCGTGATGTTTTATTAAAGGTAAGGGGTGAGGGATGTGGAAAGCACAGATACTCGTACAGAGGAACACTCACGAGTTGCACAGCGCAGGAGCAGGGAGCTCGCACCGGACGTAGGGGTAACAAGGCATACATACTCTCAACAGGTAACAATCACAAGAATGCTGTAAGAGGAGTAGAGACTGACACCAGACGAAGGGGCTTCAGCCTAGCAGTGCTTATGTCGCAGCCCCGAGTGATCGAGGCTGCTCCTATTTATTCTCATTGGCAGCGCCCCAGCTGATGAGGATTAATTGACCCCAGCCGTCCGTAATGCTGCCAGCTGGGAGCCTGCTGAGACGCTGCTCAATGAGAAGCAGGGATGAGGAGAAACATGGGCTGAGCGCCGAGATGGCATCTCATCCCATGGTGACAGAGCCTCCCCCTCAAGGTCGGGCTCCTGAACGACCAGGAACATCCCAGCCCCCCACACACACACACACACACACACCTAGGGTGGGTGGAAGGGAGGCAGGACCGGAGGGGGAGAAGCAAAGGGAAGGACAACACCAATGGGCCAATGTAGAGTAACAGGGCAGAGAAGAAAAAAAAACAAACCCAAATATAATACTCTACATCGCACAAAAAAAAAACCAGGGCGCAGATGGGGAAAAAATACTATGGACGGCACCAGACAAAGACCACTGCTCAAAACACACAAATGACGTGTAGAACAGGGTAAAGAAAAAGAGACAAAAACCCACCAAAAAGGTGACAAAAATGAATAAAGCAATTACAGAGTATGGGTAAAAATAAACAGACATACTACTCTATAATGCAGAAAACAAGACCAGGAACAGGACAAAAAAAAACCAAAACGCTGAGTACAGGTGATGGGAAAAACGATACACAGCGCTATATACAAAAGGGGCACCTAGGGAAATAATGGTGACAGGGTAGGAACAGGATAACAAGAGGGAAAATGCTGAGTATGGTCAAAGAGAAAACGCAAAACAGCACTAAATATAAGGGGAATCACCTAAAGGAATAAAGGTGACAGGTTCACAGAATAACAATGAGATAAAATGCTGAGTATGGTCAATAAGGGGAGAACGCAATACACAGCACTAAATATATATACACCCACACATAGTCACCTAGAGGAGTGAAGGTGACAGGGACAAACGGATCATTACAGAGTATGGTTAGGTGGGGAACAAAACACATAACTCTATAACGCACAGACAAAGCTACGAACAAGGCACAAAAAGGAAAATGCTGAGTACGGACAATGGAAAACAATACACAGCACTATGAATATATATTCACCAAAAGGACAAAATATTACACCCGAGTGACCTTAATAATAACAAAAGAAAAGCGACACCCGAGGAATATGGCAGGCAGAGTCCAAAATGGCCGAGGTGGCTCCAGGGGTCTCCCCGCCCATTGTCCAGTTGGCGAACCGGGGAAAGGGAAATGTTCGGACGGCGAACTCCGGACCCAGATCCCAGGAACCCAGTCCACCGGTAGCCAAGCCAGGCCACCCAGAAGCAAACAGATCATTGGGGGGTTGGACCAGATCACCAAACCGAAAGTCTTGCGGGTCGGGCCGTCGACCCGCATCACTCAACCACCAGGACCATTGAGACGGACGAAGGGTCAAAGCGGGTCCCGGTGGAAGAGGCTCAGGGGAGAGCCGATGACGAGGGCGACGAGTGTCAGGCCACAGGGAAACGGCCACCTCCTCACCGGACCTGGACAACACTGGGGCAGCACCCACGTCGGACCCCGATTGGGCCTTAGGCAAACCCACGTCGGACACCGCTGGAACAGCACCCACGTCGGACCCCGATTGGGTCTCGGGCGAACCCACGTTGGACACCGCACCAGAACCGACCTCCAACGTTGAACCTGGACCCTCCAGCACCACGAGGAATGGCAACTCCTCGCCGGTGACCCTGGAAGAAGGCTAAGGAGAGAAAACAGAACCGGGATCAGGATCACCGGCAGCGCCAGAACCCGGCGAGACGAGCTCGGAAGCAGCGGGCGGCTGCACCCGGCTCATCTCTCCTAGAGACAGGCTAAAGTGCTCAAAGATATAAAGGGAGAAAAGAAAGGAGAGCACTCGCCTGATCTCGGGTTCTGACGCCGTCCAGGACTGCGAAGATCCAGGATCCGTCGTCAGGAGGTCGTTGTCAGGCTCCCATTCAGCTGCGTCGGGCCCCGCAGCCAGCACGATGGTCAGCGCAGCTTGAGGCTCCTCCAGCTCCGGTAACCCCGCCGACAATCCACACGGCATGAAGCCAGAAGAATCTTGTCCTGCTGGACCGAACCGCTCCTCCGTGGAGACCCGGGGACGCTTAGTCGTCGGCGCAGACTCCACGCAGCAGTCAGTCCTCCTCCTCCGTCCGCAACATAGCTTCGGAACCGCAGGCCCTCTCCCTATCCCACCACGTTGACCCGGAGCCGAGGATCACTCGCCGGAGAGAGACACAGAGGATGCAGGATTAGGAACACAGGTTACAGCAGGTGGGGGGAGTTCAGGGAGCTGCGAACCCTGAACTCCTCCTCCAGGAATGTGACAGAGCAAATCATTAAGCTGATGTGAATAAACTATGACTTGCCTGTCTCCTGGAGGTTGGATATCGCCTGCTGTGGTGGACACTGCTTCTTTCTCTCCCCGCCCGGCGATAACGGACGACCCCCTGGGAAATCGTCTGAGGATCGCTCGCGTAGTCTCCAGCAGAGAGCTCACCAGGCCGGGATTCCAGGCACACACAGCAGTCAGGAAGCACGTCGAGGAGGAGGGGGAAACAGCCAGGGTGGGCCAGCCCGAATGTCCAGGAATGACAGCGGGGGAAAGAGGCTCAGGGAACGAGGCTGTGAAAACTCCACGCTGATGAGACGAAGAGGTGACAGCTGCGTGGGGGGAACGGTCCTGGCGGCAGCCCAGAACTGGATCCGGAAGGGGGTCGTGCAGAGGTGACTTGGCGATGTGACGACGACTTCTCCCAGGGGACGAAGCGAGGGGGGAACCCAGGAATCGCTGCTCCTGATTAGAGACGAGGAGGGCATTGAGCTTGGGACAGCTTCGTTGCTCTGGAATCCTCTCCACCAATCTCACTGCCGCCGCCACGTGCCTGCAGATGGTGAATGGATACACAGCAGGAATCGCGTCAGCCGCTCGGTCCCAGACGTAACTGCTGTCAGCTGCGGCTCCATGGGGGGAATCCCAAGTGACGTGGTGCAGAACGGGGGAAGCCCTCTGGGTGGCGCGAACTCCCAGGCTGGAATGGCAGCAGGAACGGGGTCACGAAGCAGGGGGCAACGTCATCCACTTTGGCGTCCTGCCGGGGTTTCCATCCAACCCGCGGAGCTTCTCTCGCTGTGTGACCATGGCGTCAACCCTGGCACTGACCTCGAGATGGAACAAGGAACGAGGGTGACAGTCCAGGGAATCCTCAGCACGGCCCGGATGCCAGCGTCTCAAGTTGGAGGCGTCGTACAGGGTGAAAAGTGTCCTGTCGACAGCCCTCGAGATGGACCACAGCTCGTCGCCCTGGCGTCGGACGTGACTCCTGGGAAACGGCATGCTAGTAGCGCTGATACCCGGACAGAAAGGTACAATTCCACAGCGACTCACGGCCGCCGGTAACTCGTCTGGCTGCGACATACTGTCACGCGGGGCTCTAGGGAGCCACACAATAAGAGCCAAGGGCGAGTCAGTGAGTTGTGATGTTTTATTAAAGGTAAGGGGTGAGGGATGAGGAAAGCACAGATACTCGTACAGAGGTACACTCACGAGTTGCACAGCGCAGGAGCAGGGAGCTCGCACCGGACGTAGGGGTAACAAGGGATACATACTCACAGCAGGTAACAATCACAGGAATGCTGTAAGAGGAGTAGAGACTGACACCAGACGAAGGGGCTTCAGCCTAGCAGTGCTTATGTCGCAGCCCCGAGTGATCGAGGCTGCTCGTATTTATTCTCATTGGCAGCGCCCCAGCTAACTAACTAACTAACCTGCACTTATATAGCGCTTTTCTAGTCACAAAGACCACTCAAAGCGCTTTCATTAATACTAACCCTCTATTCTAAGGGCCTATAGGAAACAGATATCTAGGGACAATTTAGAACAGCCAATTAACCTAACATGCATGTCTTTGGCATGTGGGAGGAAACCGGAGAAATCCCGGAGTAAACCCACGCAACACGGGGAGAACATGCAAACTCCACACAGATCACTGTTGGTCGGGGGCTGGGATCGAACCGACGATCCCACGATCCCCACAATCCCCCGGCCAAGGGTAAACTGTGCTGCCGCAGTGCTAACCACTGCGCCACCGTGCAGCCCACGGTGATGAGGATTAATTGGCCCCAGCCGTCCCGTAATGCTGCCAGCTGGGAGCCTGCTGAGACGCTGCTCAATGAGAAGCAGGGATGAGGAGAAACATGGGCTGAGCGCCGAGACGGCATTTTATCCCATGGTGACACTGGAAGGCTCAGTCCCTTTGTTCCCCTGAGACGTGAAGTATACAATAAGCATACAGTGGTATATCTGTAGAGCATCTGAAATCAACATATGTGCATATATGTGTGCCACATGACGAGAGTTTCCTGTGATTTCCTCTTTCTTCGTTGAGATGATGGTGAATGTGAATAAAGCTGCTTTGAGAGAGATCAGTCTCATCCTTTTCACATTCCCACACTGGTGACCCCAGACGTAGCATGCAACAACAGGAGAGTTCCCCAGGGCTAGCCTCGTCAGGAGCTCCCAGCCAAGCGAATGCCGCTACGGTCCAGCTACCGGACTTTTGGCAGAACAATCTGCGCTCCTGGTTCCACGCAGTTGAGGCACAATTCAACCTCCGGGGAATATCGGTAGACGACACAAAATTCTACCATGTGGTCGCAAGACTGGACAACCACACGGCTCAGCACGTGGAGAGCCTTATCAAGCAGCCGCCAGACAGCGACAAATACGGCGCGTTGAAGGCTGCACTCATCCAGCACTTCACCCCCTCCATCGAGGAGCGAGCAGAGAGACTCCTGGCGCTGACTGAGTTGGGAGATGACACGCCCATTTTTGCAAAAGCTCGGCGCTTGGACACAGCTAAACTGGCCATAGCGCGCGAGGAGTTCGCCAACCTGGAGAGGTTGGGCATTATCAGGTGTTCAAAAAGTCCGTGGGCTTCCCTGCTACACATGGTCCCGAAAGCTGACAGATCATGGCGACCTTGCGGGGATTTCCGCAGGTTAAACAACGCTACAGCGCAAGACCGCTACCCAATCCTGCATATCTAAGATTTTTCCGTTCATTTGGCAGGGGCTCGTGCTTTTTCTAAGATTGATTTGGTCCGCGGTTACCACCAAGTCCCAGTGCGCACTGAGGACATACCCAGAACAGCAGTAATAACTCCATTTGGCCTATTCGAGTTTTTACGCATGCCATTCGGGCTTAAAGGGGCTGCACAGACGTTCCAACGCACAATGGACGCGGTGCTACGCGATCTCCCTTTTGTATTTGTCTACCTGGACAATATTTTGGTAGCCAGCGCGTCTGAAGACGAACACGAAAACCACCTAGCCACAGTTTTCCAGAGGTTGGGAGATCACGGGTTAATAATCAACCCAGCGAAGTGTCAGTTTGGGGTGGCGCAGATCGATTTTTTAGGACACCGCGTCTCGCCCGAAGGAGCGGTTCCGCTTCCTGACAAAGTGCGCGCGGTAGCAGATTTTCCCCGGCCACAGACGGTCAGGGCGTTACAGGAGTTTTTGGGAATGGGGAATTTTTATAACCGTTTTCTCCCCCGCGCGGCGCAACTCATGCAACCGCTGTATGCTGTGCTCAAAAAACAGAAACCCGCGAATAAGGTCGAGTGGTCCCTGGAGCGGGAGCAAGCGTTCTCGGAGGTTAAAGCAGCCTTGGCAAAGGCTGCGTTGTTGGCTCACCCAGACCCAATGGCCCGCATAGTGCTCACTACTGACGCATCTGATGTGGCCATAGGGGCGGTCGTGGAGCAGCATGTAGCCGGGGTTTTGCAGCCGCTCGCCTTTTTCAGCAGGACCTTGCGCGATAGTGAATGTAAATACAACGCGTTCGACAGAGAGCTTCTGGCTCTCCATTTGGCCATCTGCCACTTTCAGTTCTGGCTGGAAGGATGCTGTTTCACCGCGTTCACTGACCACAAGCCGCTAACATTCGCAATGGCCAAAGTTTCCGAACCGTGGTCAGGCCGGCAACAGAGACAGCTGGCCGCGATTTCAGAGTTTACCACTGATATTCAGTATGTGGTGGGCAAACTGAATGTAGTGGCAGATTGCCTCTTGTGCGCCGTAGCGGCTCCAGTCAGCGTAGGGATAGATTACGCAGCCATGGCCGCGGAGCAGGTTAGTGATGCGAATGTGCGCGCGCTCCAGTCTGGACCAACAGGGTTAAGGCTGGAGAACAGGGTGCTGAAAGACAGTATGCCCCCTCTAATCTGCGATGTCTCCACTGGAAGACCATGTCCAGTAGTACCGGCCGCGTGGCGCCGCCGCGTTTTTGACTCGATTCATTCTTTGGTGCACCCGGGAGTGCGTGCGTCGGTCAAAATGGTAGGAGAGAAATTTGTGTGGCCGAGTCTTTGCAAACAAGTTAAAGAGTGGGCAGCAGCCTGCACGGCGTGTCAAGGAGCCAAAGTACACAGGCACACGAGGGCTCTTTTGGAGCCGTTTCACATTCCGGCCAAGAGGTTCGATAACGTTCATGTGGACCTCGTGGGCCCCCTCCTGCTGTCACAAGGGTGCACACACCTTCTGACAATGGTGGACCGCACCACGCGCTGGCCTGAAGTGGTCCCGCTCGCATCAACCGCGGCCGAGGAGGTAGCGCGCGCGTTTTTAACAGCTTGGGTGGCGCGCTTCGGCGTTCCGTCGAACATTACGTCCGACAGAGGCACTCAATTTGTGTCCAAACTTTGGTCGACAATGGCCCGCAACCTGGGTGTCACAAATCACCACACAACCGCGTACAATCCGCAGGCTAACGGGTTATGCGAACGTTTTCATAGGTCATTGAAAGCGGCTCTCAGAGCGTCACTGACAGATGCAAATTGGGTAGACAAGTTACCGTGGATTTTATTGGGGTTGCGTTCTGCACCTAAAGAGGATTTAGAAGCCTCCCCAGCGGAGCACGTGTTTGCGCAACCACTTCGGCTGCCCGGGGAGTTTCTCGCAGATAACCCGGGTCCAGACACCTCCCCGTCTCAGCTGTTGCAGAGTAACATAGAATCAAGCACGCTACCCGGCCCCGTGCACCACAGTTTTCCGTGCGTTTTTGTGCCTAAAGCTTTAAAAAATGCAGAGTTTGTTTTTATCAGACATGACGCGCATCGCACACCACTGCGACCACCTTATGATGGGCCGCTCAGAGTGTTAGAAACAGGGGACAAGCATTTTTTGCTAGATTTGGGGGGTAGGAGGGAAAAGATTGGCATAAACAGACTCAAACCCACTTTTGTGGTGGCGGACGAGCAAGTGCTGTTGGCAAGGGCCCCTTGACGCGGCAGGCCACCATGGGGTGTTTCCCAGAGTAATATTTCCCCAGATCACCCGCAGAGACTGCAGAATTTGTTTTTTAAAATAATTCTGTTGAACCACAATTCAAAAACATTGTCTGATTTTCATTGGTTAATTTTCATAGAATTTTTATTTATTACCACTTTTGTCAGATTAAGATAAGATAAGATAAGATAAGCCTTTATTAGTCCCACAACGGGAAAATTCCAGGATTGCAACAGCACAGGGATAGCAACACTCAGAGCAACAATCAGAAGGCAAGAAAAAAAAAAAAAAAAGCAAGAAAGCAAGAGCAGCTAATATACATATGTACATATTACTATAAATATATATATACACACACACAGACACACAGTGTAGAGCAATGTAGCTAGATGGGATAAATATATGAGTATATAAACACACAGTGCGGAGCATTGTAGCTAGATGGAATGAATATATAGATATATAAATATAAACATAAACATAAACACACCCAGTGCGGAGCATTGTAGCTAGATGGGATGAAACAGCACAACCGTCTACTTAGTTATCCTACATGGTATGATTATGTGCCCATACATATTCTCACCCTCCATAGCGACCGGTATTTTCCTAGTTGTATACCGGAGGGGACCATTGTGTAAGTCTATTGCATCTTTTGCATTCAAAAAACTATTAGGTTGTTACGTCTTTTGCTATCTCTGCGAGCAGCCCTGCTTAGGTTGTACAGTCTGACAGCCGTTGGTAGGAAGGACCTGCGAAACCTCTCGGTTGTGCACCTGGGATGATGTAGTCTGCTGCTAAATGAGCTCCTCAGTGCATTCAGTATGTCCTGCATAGGGTGGAACTCGGACTCCAGCAGAGATGACAGTTTAGCCACCGTCCTTCTCTCTCCTATCTCCTCCACTGGATCAAGGCGCTGCCCCAGGATGGAGCTAGCTTTCTTGATCAGTTTGTTCAGTCTCTTCCTATCGGCTGCAGTAATGCCACTGCCCCAGCAGACCACTCCAAAAGTGATGGCTGATGCCACCACCGTGTCATAGAATGTCTTCAGCAGCGCCCCTTGTACACCAAAAGACCTGAGTCTCCTCAGTAGGAACAGCCTGTGCTGTCCCTTCTTGTAGAGTGCATCAGTATTGTGTGACCAGTCTAGTTTATTGTTCAGATGAACACCCAGGTACTTGTAGGATGTCACCATCTCAATGTCTGTTCCCTGTATATTTACTGGTGCTGTGAGGGGTTGTCCTTGCCTGTGGCAGTCCACCACCAGCTCCTTAGTTTTCCTCGCGTTGATCTGGAGGCAGTTCCGATGGCACCAGTCCACGAAGTCCTGGATAAGCCCTCTGTACTCAGCTTCATCTCCATTGGAGATGAGGCCAACGATCGCAGAGTCATCAGAGAACTTCTGTAGATGGCAGTGTGTTGTGTTGTGTGAGAAGTCCGCAGTATAAAGAGTGAATAGGAAGGGAGCCAACACCGTTCCCTGGGGGGCCCCCGTGCTACTGATGATCGTGTCGGACACACAGTCCCGGGTTCTCACAAACTGAGGCCGGTTCGTGAGGTAGTCCAGGATCCATGATGACAGATGCTGGTCCACCCCTGCGCGCAGCAGCTTGTCCTTCAGGATCATCGGTTGGATGGTGTTGAAAGCACTGGAGAAGTCAAAGAACATGATCCTCACCACATTCCCGGGCTTCTCCAGGTGGGACAGAGAACGGTGAAGGAGGAAGATCACCGCATCCTCCACCCCAATGCCATGCTGGTAGGCGAACTGGAGTGGATCCATCGCTGGTTCCACCAGGGGGCGGAGGTGAGCAAGGAGCAGTCTCTCCAGGGTCTTCATCAAGTGGGACGTCAGGGCCACCGGTCTGTAGCTGTTCAGGTCTTTGGGGTGGGAAGTTTTTGGTACAGGTACCACACAAGATGTTTTCCACAGCTGTGGTACCCTCCCCAGTTTCAGGCTCAGGTTGAAGATGTACGTCACAATCCCACACAGCTGGTCTGCACAGGACTTGAGGAGCTTTGCGCTGATGCCGTCCGGTCCCGACACCTTCCTCGCCTTGATCTTCCTCAGCTCCGTCCTCACCTGGGTCCTGGTCAGGGTCAGGATGGGGGGCTGTGTGTTGGGAGTGGGGGGGTGTTGGTGGAGTGGGGAGTGGGCAGCAGCACTTGATGTCTTTAGAGGCAGCAGTGGTTGTTGTACAGTTAGGGGGGAGGGCGGTTGGTCAAACCTATTGAAAAACAAATTCAGATTGTTCGCCCACTCCCTGCCCCCCGTGGCCTGGGGGGAGGTATTCTGGAGCCCAGAGATGGTTTTGAGGTTTCTCCAGACCCCACTGATATCGCTCTGTTGCAGCTTGTCCTCCATCTTCCTCCTGAAGCTGTCCTTGCCTTCTCTGATCTTTCTCCTCAGCTCCCTCTGTACGGACTTCAGCATCTCCCTGTTCCCCGACCTGATGATCTTCTTCTTCTCTCTCAGAAGTGTTTTAATCTCAGGGTTGATCCAGGGTTTGTTGTTTGAGCAACACCGTATGGTCTTGGTGGGAACGAATTTGTCCGCACAGAAGCTGAGGTAGCCCGTGAAGGTGTGAATGAGGCCATCAATGTCCTCACCATGTGGATCGCAGAGCTGCTTCCAGGCGGTGGCTTCAAAACAGCCCTTTAGAGTGTCCATTGCATCCTCAGACCATAACATTACTGTGCGCATGGCCAGGGGTTGTCTGTGCACTAGGGGTTTGTACACCGGCCGGAGATGAACCAAGTTGTGATCTGATCTCCCAAGTGGGGGGAGTTGTGATGAGGTGTACGCCTCCTTAGTGTTTGCGTAGAATAAGTCCAGTGTTTTATTGTCTCTAGTGTGGCATATGACATACTGGGTGAACGTGGGTAGAATGGGAGACAGTGAAACATGGTTGAAATCGCCTGAGATGAGGAGAAGAGCATCTGGGTGTTCTGTCTGCAGCCTGCTGGTTACTGAATGGATGACGCCACGCGCTGTCCCAGCGTTCGCCGTCCGATTTGCATAAACAACAATGCAGATCACGTGTGAGTGTTCTCTCGGGAGATATGTAGGCCACATGCTAACAGCTAGCAACTCAATGTCTTTGCTGCAGTGTCGTTGTTTAACAGTGATATGTCCCGGTCTGCACCAGTTGTTGTTAACATACATTATCACTCCACCGCCCCTTGCTTTGCCACTGTCTGGTGTTCGGTCTGCCCGTATCATGTGGAAACCCTCCAGCCCAATGTTAGCATCTGCTGCTAGTTCAGTTAGCCACATCTCAGTAAACAAAAGGAGAGAGCACTCCCGATATGTGCTATCGTAACGGCAGATAGCCACTAGCTCATCTACCTTTCCCAGTATAGAGCGTATTCAAGTTATATTCAAGTTAGATTCAAGTTATTTCTGTGACCACTGTGGGTTTTTCTTTCATTAACAGAGGGGTACAAACAATTTTGTCCACGGCTATGTAACCCAGTTTTAAAAACGTGATGGAATTATGAATGTCAATACCGCTTAAATATGAATATTTAAATAAATATATATTGCTGGATGAAGCCAGCAGGACAACATCATCTGCAAACAACAGAGATGAGATCCTGTTGTAACCCAGTGTTAAAAACGTGATAGAATTATGAATGTCGATACCGCTTTAAGAAGAAGGGGGGACATGCCACCCAATGGGTTAAGCGCTCTCTCCCTGGGTCTGGGATGACTTGCATTTTTGGCTCAGTCACGCCAGACGATGAAAGACACAGACCAGAGAGAGAGGCGGTCCTTGGTGATATGGCGACGCTAGCGTGCTGGTAGCAGCCTTTGCCTGGATAAAACCCTTGAAATTGATTGGGATCCAAAGGCTGCCGATGCCGTTGAGCGCGGGAACCCCATTGACGCACGAGCCACTTAGCATGGTCAGGTTCTTTTCTTTTTTTTCTTCCTTTGGACTGGTTTGACCAGAGCGTGGCTCTCCAAATCTGGATGGCGAGCCGAAGCCCGAACCCTAGAGACTGCTAGAGGTGACCCAACTGGTCACCTGGAACTGATACAACATGAACTGTGAATATTGTAAATATAGTTTGGGGTATTTTATTTTTAATTTTTTTTCCTTTGTGACAAGCGCTGTGTTTTTGTTCATATATAAATATTTGTAAATAATATACATAGTTGCAAGTTCCATACACCGTGTGTGTGTGTCATCTGTTGTTGCACCTCCCAGGCTCCTACGAACCCAGAGTCGGTCTGATCTGGCCCAATTATCCCTTTTCCCTCAGGTAGAAAAGTTAAGGTAAATACATTGCCATAACACACCACTACCAAAAAGGGTACTACACCTAAAGTGAGTAGAGTGAGTAGGTGTTAGTTAGCAAGGGTTACACACAAAAATCTGGCGAGCGCAGGTGTTAGTGGGTGTTACAGTGTTACCCCCAAATACCCCGCAGGTATTATACCCAATTACCCAGTGATATTATACCCATTGTATTACAGTGGTATATTGTTACAAAATTTGGCGAGACAAGTAAAGCCTGTTTTCCACTAGCCCAGCACACCTCGGTACGGCTCGATTCACTTCAGTACGGCTCGGAATGCTTCTGTCTCCATTAGCACGGTGTTGTGCTTGTGCTGTGATGGTTTGTGTTAGGAGGTTTTAGAAGCGGGGCAGCGGCAGATTCTCAGCAAGGCGGGGCCACACTCCCATGACGTTACGCACCCGACTGAGTCCTTATTTACACAAAAAGGATCCAAGGATTATTGCCTTGCTTGCTCTGTGGTTTTATCTCACAATTACTTTTATCTCATAATTAAGCTGCAACAACACAAGTCACTTTTGTTTTGAATTAACTGCCAAATGACCTAGAAATAATGAGCTGAAACTTGTTTTTATTCGTATTAAATAATGAGACGGTGGCACACTGTCCAACACCAAATTGTATTATTTTTTACATCCTAGGGCATTTTGGATGTACTGAATTTAAAAAATTCATGTTTTTCACCTTCAGGTCAATGTTTGGAACAACAGTATTATTATTTTCCGTTTAGATGATGCTACACTCCTTCTAAAGTATTGTAATTCTCTGAATTTGGAATGCCGATAGAACATTCAATTTACATATACTTGTACCTACTTTGACTTGGTGCTAATTTTTTACGATATTTCAATAAAAAGAACAGAAAGCTTTCAAAAAGATTTCTTTTTTGGTCTAGTTAAAAATTACATTACCTTTACAATGGTTGACCCCTGACAAGATGATCAGCATCATTTTGATCAGACTAGACAATAGAATTTCTATGTAATTATACTGTTTTATAATTCAGTGTTATAACAGACAAACCACACTTTCCAAAACAATTCCATTTTATTATATACAAAATATTAAAAGAAAAAAAAAAACTTTGCAACACAACATGAAGGTTAATCGACATTTTATACACGCCGACCACTGAGTGTCTACACCAGCTTCCCAAACTGGGTCACGAAGACTTGGTTGAATGAAGCCGTCTCTGACAGCTGTGGGTCAGCAAGGCTCGGTTGAATAATCCGGATGGGCTGTCGCGGCGGACGTGTGGGATGATTCTACAAGGAAAATGCACACAATAAAATACAGCACGAAAGTGCAATATATACAGAAAAGACGATAGTTTTTAACAAGAATACATAAGCTTATTTCAGCGTATTGTTCACATGAATAATTAAAATAAAAGCTTGAGTCCGTAGTGTGCTGCAATAAAGCAGCGATCATCCACAAATGAACAGCTTTTTTATTGCATAAATAAACTGAGCGTCTTACCGAATATATTTGCGAAAAAACGCACAATAAAAAAAAATTAAAACTCACCGTTAAAGGACTCCGATGTCGAGACCTCCCGGTATATTTTTTCATTCCGGGCGGCTCCGTCTAACTCGCGCTGGATACGTTCGTCTGACAATGCAGTGAGCAGACACTGCACCTCCTTATTGGTCCATGGAACACCCTTATTACGCGAAGCCATTTTTGATAGAGAATAAATGAAAATAGCACAGCAATACACTGAAAAGAAACCGCCAACAGTGGTTGCGTGCTGAGTAAAGGCGGTCGTGAAGATTCTTTTTTTTTTTTTTTTTTTTTAAACTTTATTGAGAAGGTCGTGAAGATTTGGTAGATGAGGAGGAGGAGAGGGGCGGTTACAACCTGACCAATCAGCGCCGGTTACGACCTGACCAATCAGCGGCGACCAGTCTGTTAACGTCACAACACGGCACAGCTCAGCACTGCTGTACCCTGCCCTGGAGCAGGGCTGAGAATCACGGCTGTTAAACCGTATTGAGGCTTGTGGAAAAGCGTACAAAGCATGCTGAGCCGTCCCGTGTCGCGCTAAAGCGTGCTAGTGGAAAAGGCCTGTTATGTCTTTCACCCGTTACGTTACTCGATATAACAAATAATAACTCGGACTCTTCAACGTACCGTTAATGGTTTATTGGCAAGCAGCCACTCATAGCACACAGCCAACAACAACACACTCAACATACACTACATTACCCATAATGCATTTAGCAAAGGCACTACTACGGGTGCCGTAGTAAACCAAAATACATAACATCTCCTCCCCTCTTACAATAAATGTCCTATAGGAGATATCAAGTGTCTGCTGCAATTCTTATGTCTTTGTTTGTCTCTTTTTTTCCCCTTTAATTATTATGCTACCTTAGGAGTGAGGTTAGACTACCTCATCCCATAACTGTACCCCTGGGGATTATTCTGCCCCATAAATGTGGGTCAGTTGCTATCTAGTCTAATAACTCAGACAAACAGGAGGTCGTCGCTCCCTGGTGGGGTATCGGCGCTCTGCAGGAACATGAGTCTGAGTTTTTTCTAATGTAGAGGTTGCTTCTGGTGCTGATGCAGAAGAAGATGTCACATCTCCAGCTGGAACTCCGGTCTCTGAAGTGGTTGAGTTCTGTACTGGTGTAGGTGGACACAGTGGTGAGTTGGTGAGTGCATCGTTAGGATATCCAAGAGACGGCAGGCGCTGGTGGTGTCTGCAGGAGTTGATCCACGTGCCTTTTCCAAACACTGTCCGTGGTTTGAACTGTATATGAGACTGGTCCAGTTTGTGCGATAACAGTTGCAGGGACCCACTTAGGTTCACCTCTGTAGTTCCTGGCCAGCACAGATTCTCCTGACGTGAACACTCTGTCCTTTGCCCGCTGTTCTCTGTGCATAATTTGTTTCTCTTGTTGCTTTTGCACAGTGTCCTTTAATCCTGAGGGTTTCAAAAGGTCAAAGGTAGTGCGCAGATCTCTCTTGAACATCAGACTAGCAGGGGTTGTCTTTGTGATTGCATGTGGAGTGTTGCGGTAGTTTAGCAGGAACTTGTGCAGCCTTTGATGCAGTGTTCCTTGACCTTGTGATGCTTTCAATGCATGTTTCATTGTCTGCACAAACCTTTCTGCAAGGCCGTTCGCCGCAGGATGGTATGGAGCTGATTTAATATGCTGCACTCCATTAGCTTGTAGGAAAGCATCCATTTCTTGTGAAACTAACTGAGGTCCATTGTCAGAAACTAGTTGTATAGGAGACCCAAAACGACTAAACATTTCTCCTAATGCTTCTGTGGTCTTCTCTGTGGTGGTTGACCTCATAATAGCCACTTCAGGCCATTTACTATGTGCATCCACAGCAATGAGAAACATTCTGTCCTCAAACGGACCTGCAAAGTCAATGTGCACACGATGCCATGGCTCCTGTGGGAACTCCCAGGGATGGAGAGGAGCCAATGGTGGGTTGTTCCGTACCTTGTGACACGATGAACAACTTTTGGCTATTTCTTCAATCTGCTTGTCAATGTTTGGCCACCAAAAATAGCTTCTCGCTATTTCTTTCATTCTCACGATTCCACTATGTCCTGCGTGAAGTTGCTGTAACACTTTTGTTCGACATGACAGGGGAATAATCACTCTCCTCCCCCACAGCAAACAACCCAACTGAACAGACAATTCTGTCCACTTCCCAAGGAAGGGCTTCAAGGTTGCGTCATCACCCGCAGGTTGTCCTTTAATCAGAATCAGAATCAGAATCAGAATCAGAAAAAGATTTATTGCCAAGTACGTTAACAGATCACTGATAACATACGAGAGAATTTGACTTGACACAGAAAATGAACCTGCATTTCCAGTGACACGGCTGCATCTGGAACGCGCCTGCCAACAATTCAATTCAATTCAATTCAATTCAACTTTATTTATATAGCACCATTTCACAACAACAGTCATCTCATAGCACTATCAACTGTAGGGGGGACCCCCACAGTTGCAGAAAGACCCCAGCAATCAGGCGATCCCCTGTGAGCAAGCACTTGGCGACGGTGGAGAGGAAAAACTCCCTTTTAACAGGAAGAAACCTCCAGCAGAACCAGGCTCAGGGAGGGGCAGTCATCTGCTGATACTGGCTGGGGGGTGAGGGGATAGAGAAGAAGAAAAGAACAGACATGTAGAGAGCAAACAGCACGATGGGGACTCAATCTATGGGAGAGAACAAACAAATGTTAATGACCAGCAAAAAAAAAATATTTCATAGAGAGTGAGGAAAGGAGTGAGGCCCAGTGCATTACTGGAGGTTCCCCGGCTGACTAAACCTATTAGCAGCATAACTAAGGGAGGGTTCAGAAACACATGATCCCTCCCTAATTGTAGGCTATATCAAAAAGGTAGGTTTTAGCCCTATTCTTAAAAACAGAGATCGAGTCTGACTCCCGAATCCAGATTGGCAGCTGATTCCACAGGAGAGGAGCTTGATAACTGAAGACTCTGCCTCCCATTGTACTTTTGGAGATTCTAGGTATTACAAGTAATCCTGCATTTTGGGAGCGTAGTGCTCTGTTAGGATGATACGGTAGTATCAGATCTTTTAAATAAAAAGGAGCCTGATTGTTTAGAGCTTTGTAAGTAAGAAGAAGGATTTTAAACTTAATTCTAAACTCTATGGGAAGCCAATGAAGGGAGGCCAGAACCGGAGAGATATGATCTCTCTTTCTAGTACCTGTTAAAACTCTTGCTGCAGCATTTTGGATCAGCTGAAGACTTTTTAAAGATGTTTTAGGACAGCCTGATAATAAAGAATTACAATAATCTAATCTTGAGCTAACGAAAGCGTGGATCAGCTTCTCAGCATCACTCTGAGACAAGATGCTCCTAATCTTGGCAATATTACGCAAATGATAGAAGGCAGTCTTAGAAACAAATTTAATATGTGAATTGAAGGACAAATCCTGATCAAAAATAACTCCAAGGTTCCTCACAGAGCTATTAAGAGAAAGAGTAGCTGCATCCAAACTGAAAGTTTGATTTGGAAAGGAATTTCTAAGGTTTTTTGGACCAACAAGAATGACTTCAGTCTTATCTGAATTTAATAGCAGAAAATTACAAGTCATCCAAGCTTTGATTTCCTTAAGACAAGCTTCTAACTTGGCTAATTGATTAGTATCATCTGGCTTCATTGACAGGTATAATTGTGTGTCATCTGCATAACAATGAAAATGTATACAGTGCTTTCTAATAATGTTGCCTAACGGAAGCATATATAAACTAAAAAGAGTAGGGCCTAGCACAGAACCCTGTGGAACTCCATGACTAAGCTTTGAGCTGAGAGAAAACTCATCATTTACATGAACAAACTGGAACCTATCAGATAAATAAGATCTAAACCACTGCAACGAAGTTCCATTAAGTCCAACATAGTGTTCTAATCTATCAAGTAGAATATTATGATCAATAGTATCAAAAGCTGCACTAAGATCTAAAAGGACAAGTACAGAAACTAGTCCATTATCAGATGCAATGAGGAGGTCGTTAGTGACCTTCGCTAAGGCTGTTTCAGTACTATGATGGATTCTAAACCCAGATTGAAACTCCTCAAGTAAACCATTTCCCTGCAGGTGGTCAAATAGTTGCGTAGCAACAACTCTTTCTAAGATTTTTGAAATGAAAGGGAGATTAGAGATTGGTCTATAGTTAGCTAAAGCTCCTGGATCTAGCGTTGGCTTTTTGAGTAAAGGTTTAATTACAGCCATTTTAAAAGCCTGCGGTACATGGCCTAAAGTTAATGAAGAATTGATTATATGAAGAATAAAGCTACCAATAAGTGGGAAGACTTCTTTAAATAACTTGGTAGGAATAGGGTCTAAAAGACAAGTTGAAGGTTTGGATGAGGAAACTATTTTGTCTAACTCACAAAGGTCGATTGGAGTAAACTCATCAAGACAGACATCAATAGAAGGAGTTGTAGTAGTTACAGTATTTAAGTTAACTGTGGGAAGAATCTGATTGATTTTATCTCTGATGGATGAAATTTTATTATTGAAAAAGTTCATAAAGTCCTGACTAGTAAGCTCTAAGGGGATGCTAGGATTGACGGAGTCTTGACTCTTTGTCAACCTGGCTACAGTACTGAAAAGAAACCTGGGATTATTCTTGTTCTCTTCTATTAATGCAGAGTAATAACTCATTCTAGCTTTTCTAAGAGATTTTTTATAAATTAAAAGATGATTTCTCCAAGCTAAATAGATTTCATCTAAATTAGTAGAGCGCCATTTTCTTTCTAATTGACGAGTCTTCTGTTTTAAGCTACGAGTTTCTGTGTTGAACCAAGGAGTTAAAAATCTCTGATTAGACTTTTTCTTTTTTAAGGGGGCCACCAAGTCTAGAGCCTGATGCAGAGAAGCTGAAACACTATCCACCATGTTATCAATTACAGAAGGAGCAAGCTGTCTATAGCTTATTTCCGTTGTGTTGACACATGGCATAGAGGAAACAATCTGCATAAATTTGGAAACAGCATCATCTGAGAGGCATCTGCTGTGATAATATTTTTCTTTAGGAGCCAAATAGTCAGAAATAGTAAAATCAAAGGTTAACAGACAATGGTCTGACAGTACAGGGTTATGAGGAAACACTACAAGATTTTCTATTTCTATGCCATATGTCAGAACAAGGTCCAATGTATGGTGGAGGTAATGAGTAGAATTTCCTACTTTCTGAGAAAACCCAATCGAGTCTAATATTGAATTAAAAGCCACATTAAGGCAGTCACTATCTACATCCACATGTATATTAAAGTCCCCTACTATAATTATTCTATCAGATTTCAGCACTAAATCAGCTAAGAAATCAGCAAATTCTGATAAAAATTCTGAATAGGTTGATGGGGGACGATAAACTATGGCAAATAAAATTGGGTTTAACCTGAAATTGCTAAAGTGCCCAATACTGAGGACCAGGCCCTCAAAGGAATTATAACATGTTTTTTGCTTTACATTAACTAGTAATTTGGAATGGTAAATTGTTGCTACTCCTCCTCCACAACCAGAACTTCTGGGATTTTGACAGTTTAAATAACCAGAGGGAGTTGATTCATTTAAACCAACATAATCCTCTTGCCCTAACCAAGTCTCTGTAAGGGAAATTAAATCAATCTGATGATCAATTAACAGATCATGGACTAACAGAGACTTGGGAGTTAGAGACCTAATATTTAATAAACCACATTTCATTTTTAAATTATGAGAAGGAACAGAGGCCAAATCATTCAATTTAGAGGCTTTATGTTTAATTTGAGTTTTACCAATATTTTTCTTTATCACTTTGGGATGCTTATACATTATATTTTTATTTACTTTGGAGGGAGCAGACAACGATTCTCTGATGGGGAAGACAGGGGCTAAGCTGAGGGGTGGCGGATGAAGAGGAGCTGCAGAGAGGCATGTAAGACTGCGACTCTGCTTCCTGGTCCCAACTCTGAGTAGTCAGGGTTTTGGGAATTTGGATAAAAAAGATGCCAGATTGTTAGATAAATGAGAAGCACCATCCAAAGTGGGATGAATGCTGTCTCGTCTCATAAGACCAGGTTTTCCCCAAAATGAGCTCCAATTGTCAATGTAGCCCACGTCATTTTTTTCAACAGGATGGTACAGATAAGAAATCATACAATGGGAAGGAGCAAAAAAATCATTGAATTCAGAATATTGACCATAAGTAATCAATATTATGATTACAAAGACAAAAAAAGCCCACGATGCACATTCAAGACCAGAGTTCACAGGACACAAGGAGAGCAGTGAATGTTATCTTGTTGTCAGTTTCTGGGTCAGTGTGGATGTAGTGTTGAAGCAATGTTGTATCAATATGAGCACAAGGACATTTTGGCAGAAGATGTTTTGTCTGGCTGCAGCAATTGTCCTTGGCAATTGTCCCAAGCAGCTACTGTCCGGAGGCCGTGTGCTCAGTGTTTTGAAAAACAAAGACTGGGGATTATCAGGAGGATTTTTGTAAGGGAAATTGAGCCAAATAGACTGATCACAGAGAAAGAACTTTATTTTCTTCTGCAGATTCAGTGCTTAATCCTTCATTGCGGGGCTTTGAGTCCGTCGTGGATAGACTTAAGCGTAACCATGATGTAATCCACCTTCCGAGACAGTTCTCCGTCGCTATCAAAGTCTCCTCCATTTTTTTCCAATTTATGACCAAGTCCATGACTGCAGACAACACAGGGTCATTTCTAGTCCCCTTTTTCACCTGCACAGCTGAAACAGGTGCGTTTTCTACCTCTGTGAAATAGAAGATGTCCACAGTGCTTGACTCTGGCTTCATGACAGGAAGTGGTAATCTGGATAACCCATCTGCATTACCATGACAGTCTGACTTTCGATACCTGATGTCATAGGAGTGTCCTGACAACAGCAACGCCCACCTCTGCAGTCGGGAGGCTGCAAGAGATGGTATTCCTGTGTATGGTCCAAGGATGGTTGTGAGAGGTCGGTGGTCAGTAAAAAGTGTAAACTTCCGTCCATACAAGTACTGATGGAATTTTCTCACACCAAACACAATGCTCAGAGCCTCTCTTTCTAGTTGAGCATAGTTAGCTTCTGCCTTGTTTAATGTCCTTGACGCAAAAGCGATTGGCTTTTCCTCACCGTCTGGCATTACGTGGGAAATCACCGCCCCTACGCCATAAGGAGAGGCGTCGCAGGCAAGCTGAATCGGAAGTGATGGGTTGAAGTGGGTCAGAACCTCTGATGCAGTCAGCGCATCCTTTGCCTTCTGAAAAGCCTTCTGACAGCTTGCTGTCCACCTCCATGCTTCCTCTTTGCGCAGCAGGTTATGCAGTGGTTTTAATAGTGATGCCAAGTTTGGTATGAAACGTCCATAATAGTTCAGCAGTCCTAAGAAAGACTTCAGCTGACTGACATTTTGGGGTGGAGGTGCCTCCACAATGGCTGTGATTTTCGATGGTGCAGTGTGTAGTCCCTTAGCATCGATCACATGACCTAAGTATTCCACGGATGACTGGAAAAACTCACATTTACCCTTGCGGATTCTCAATCCATACTCATCCAGTCTCTTGAGAGTTGCATCCAAGTTGCGCAGATGCTCTTCATCATCTGCTCCTGTACACAGGATATCATCCAGGTAGCACTGCATTCCTGGTAATCCACTTAGGATTTGATCCATAGCTCGCTGAAAAAGTGCTGGAGCAGATGTGATGCCAAAAGGCAGTTGGCGGTATCTGAAGAGTCCTTTATGGGTGTTGATAGTCAGCATTTCACGTGACTGCTCGTCTACATGCATTTGTAAATAAGCTTGGTTGAGATCTATTTTGCTGAACTTTTGTCCCCCACTCAGCCCCGCAAATAAGTCATCAATCAGTGGAAGGGGATACTGCTCTGCTGTTAGTACAGGGTTTACTGTTACCTTAAAGTCTCCACAGGTTCGGATTCCTCCGCCCTTTTTGGGTACTGGAACTATGGGCGTGGCCCACTCACTGGTTGTCACAGGCTCCAGCACTCCATTCTTTACCAGAGCATCCAAGTCAGCCTCCACCTTTGGTCTGATGGCGTACGGCACTGGTCTGGCTTTCATAAACACTGGTTTACTGTCAGGTTTGACATGCAGCTTCACTATAATTTTTTTCATACTGCCTAGCTCGTCACGAAAAACCTTTTTGTGCTTTTCCAGTATGGCCTGCAGCTGAGTGGAACTGTGTGACAGCTTCCTTACTTCTTGCCAGTCAAGTTGGATTTTCTTTAGCCACACACGCCCCATTATAGCTGGACAGTTGTTCTTGGTAACATAAACTGGAAGCTCAGCAGTTTGGCCATTGTACTGAACAGTTACCTCTGTCATCCCTTTCATGGGCACTCGGTGTCCAGTATACGCCCTGAAGACGGTGTCTGAAGGTCGGAGTGGAAGATGTTTCAGAAACTTCTTGTAAATGCCATGCGACACAAGTGATGCCTTTGATCCGGTGTCTATCTGCATTTTAATAAAATGTCCCTCCACTTTTGGTTTAGTCCAAAAGCCTTCTGAGCCTTCATTCACATTCATAATCCGGACAGTATTTATTGCAGTTGACACCTCTTCCTCTGAGGAGTCGCTCACTCTGTCCTCGCCATGTTTAACTGTGTGAACATTTCTTTTCTTTTTGTATTTTACCATGTCACTTTTATTCCTTGTCTTTGGGCCTTTGTCTTTGCTCCTTTTGCTTCTACATGCCCGCTGCATGTGGCCTTTTTTTCCACAGTTGTTACAGTTCATCTCTTTGTACCAACAGTCATTAGGAAGGTGTCCCACCTTGCCACAGCGGAAACATGGACCTGTTGCATTGGTTTTATCACTGTTGAGTTTATGTACTCTGCCTGTAGCATGCAGTTGGTGTGCTTCTTTGGAAGCCATCTCCATCATCACACTAATGTTAATGGCTCTTTCAAGTGTCAGCTCACTTTCTGTGAGTAACTTCTTCTGTGCTGCTTCATTCCGTAGTCCACACACAAGCCTGTCTCTTAATGTGTCATTTAAAACATCTTTAAATTCACAGTGTTCGGCTAACTTGCGTAGCGCTGCAACAAACATGTTAACAGACTCACCCTCTTCTTGGTTACGTCTGTGAAACCTGTATCTTTCTGCAATCACTAGAGGCTTGGGTGAGAAGTGGTGGGTCAGTGTGTCCACCAGCTCTTTGTAGGTTTTAGAGCCTGGCTTTACTGGCTGTATGAGGTTACGTAGTAGATTAAATGTCTTGGGACCCATCACACTCAGAAAAGTGGGCACTAACTTTTCATCCGTTATTCCATTGGCCGTGACGAAATAGTCAAAGCGCTCTGTATAGGAGCTCCATTGCTCCGCGCTCTCATAAAAGGGCCCGATAGAGCCAATGACTCCAGCCATTTTAACACTCCTGGTTGAATGTCGCTCTTTCCCTCGCGGCTCCTTTCTGTAACGTCGTTTCTTCCCTCCGGCGTTACTCACGGAGTTTTTTTGTCCTTAACGGTTTCCACTGCTCCGCTCCTCCCCGTTTAGAAGACAGCCCGCAGCATCCACCTCAGCACAGTGGCGCGGTGTATCACCCTGTCAGCACGGAGTAGCGGCGGGAAAAAAAAAATGACAAAAAAACTCTCCTCCGTCGCGGACTGCAGCGTCGGTCCAGACGTCCTCGTCGCCACTTTTTGTTATGTCTTTCACCCGTTACGTTACTCGATATAAAAAATAATAACTTGGACTCTTCAACGTACCGTTAACGGTTTATTGGCGAGCAGCCACTCATAGCACACAGCCAACGACAACACACTCAACATACACTACATTACCCATAATGCATTTAGCAAAGGCACTACTACGGGTTCCGTAGTAAACCAAAATACATAACAAGGCCCTTAAGTGTCACAGGGTTACAAAATTTGGCGAGCACAGCCAGGAGCCTGGAGCGTTGCACAACAGATGAGGATTCTGTTTTGACCCCTGACCAAACAGTTGATATACGGCCAAAATGGATTTTGTGGAAAATCATGGTGTTAAAATTCCAAATGCAGTCATTGTTAGTGGTGTTGTTGACAAAGAAAAAGACAAAGACGTTTTTGAGTTTCTAGAGCAACATGGCACTATTCGTAGGGTGCTTAGCATTAATGATAACTCATCTGACTTTGACAAAAGTCATATTGTAGAGTTCGAGTCTGGATTAAGCATTGAAGCATTAGCACCTACGTTGCCGTGCTCCTTTCCATCCACTGACAATCCTGAGGTTAAGTACTGCATTCAAGCTCTAACCGATGTCTACACTAAAACTGTAGGGGGCAGTTTTAGTGGGAGGGCGGCATTACTTCCGCCCTCCCAAGAGAGCAGACGCTTTTTTCTTCTCTCCTGCTGACTTTTTCCTCCCCTCCTACTCCTGGATCCCAGCTTGCTGTTGTCTGTCTGCGTCTAACTGCGACCGCCGAAAAGAAATTATGGAGTTAATAAGCTGGGCTTTGAACACAATTGACACTATTTTTTCAACAAGGAAAAGTGCTCCGGGGGAAGCTGTCTGCCCCGCTGGAACGGCTCCAGTGGGCTATCTATGTGACACAGGTAATTGGAAAATGCTGTGTCTCTCTAATCTCTCTATCGAAGATATTGAAGATTTGTTTATCTTCGTAATCTTGGTGATTGGGATAATTCTGATTGGGACGGGAATTGTCTTGGTTTACCGCAAATTGCTGAAGATGGATTCAACCTATCAAAATGCTGGCCAGGCGAGGTGCATCCAACAAATTGAGAAACTGGAGAAGACCCTGATAGCGACTACTGGAGAACTGTCTCGTAAGGTGGATTACATCATGGGTTCGCTCAGGTCTTTCCATGACGAATTCAAAGCTGCGCAATGAAGGATTAATGTACTGAATCTACAGAAGAAATACAAGTTTTCTCTGTGATCAGTCCTATTTGGCATTATTATTCCCCATGAAAATTCCTCCTGGCTGTCTGCAGACTGTGTTTTTTCAAAATCATGAGCACAAGGCCTTGGACAGCCAGCTGCAGTGCCAGATAAGACTGGGCGCCAGACAGACAAAACATCTTCTGCCAAGGGTCCTTGGGTCTCTCTTATTATCATCAACACTGCTCAACACCGCACACACATTGATTCATGAACTGATTAAAGATATACTGTACACTGCTCTCTTGTGTCTTGTGAAATTCTGAGTTGTTGCTCTGTGCTATTGAGAGATTTTTTTTCATTGTAATCATAATCTGCTTAAAAAATAAGCTGTATTCTGATAACGAAGTTTTTTTTCTCCTCCCCCCTTGTGTCGTTCCCTCCTTTCCCCTCCCTTTCTTATCTATCTCTGTTTGATGAGGCGCCTATTATGGCTGCCGTGTCGTTGTGTCGCGCGCATGCGCACCAATGTCAAGTCAAGTTCCTCGTGTGTTTTTTACATGCTTGGCAATAAAGTTTATTCTGATTCTGATTCTGATTCTGAGGCTTATCTTAGCAACCTGAGGGGTTTAGCTAAGCTAAGTGGAAAAGGTTTTGAAGAGGTGTTGCGGGAGGTCATGTCAAAAATAGGGAAGTCTATTGAAGCTGCTGAGACAGCTGAAACGGTCTCTGCTGACATTGATCCTGCTTCCCCTACTGTAGAACCCAGACAAAGTGGAGTCTCTCCTCCACTCCAAGTTGAAGTGCCTCGCACCCCTAAAACCACTCAAGCACTCTTCCAAAGCCCTCTTAGACCAAACTTAACACCTCAAATGTTGAGTCCAGTTGATCTTAACCCACCCGAGGTTCAGAAAATCGTAGTCGAGCATGTCATTAAAAATGCAGAGAAGCCGTCAAACGCCCATTCCTCCTTGAGAATCAGAGCTTTCTCTGGCAAAACGCCAAGACCGTATACTGAAGCTGACTATGAAACATGGCGTTTACATGTTGACCTGATGATGGAAAATACTTCTTTGTCTGACTTGGAAAAATCTCACAAGATCATGGAAAGTCTTCTTGCTCTTGCGTCTGATGTTATTCGCTCTCTTGGGTCTGAAGCCACCTCTGCCAACTATCTTATTCTTTTGGACTCAGCTTTCGGGACTGTTGAAGACGGTGAGGAAGTGCTTGTGCGATTCATGAACACTTTCCAAAATTATGGGGAAAAACCCTTTGCATATTTGCATCGTTTGCAGGTGGCGCTCAATCTCACAGTGCGTAGAGGTGGTCTAGAGCTCCAGGAAGTGGACAAACAGCTTCTCAAGCAGTTTAACAGAGGCTGCTGGGATGATAATCTGCTAAAGGAGCTACAGCTGGAAGTAAAAGATAAACATCCACCTGCGTATGCAGAGTTACTGCTTCACCTTCGCACTGTTGAAAACAGACAAGAAGTTTAGATTAGATTAAGATTATTTGTTTATTTGACAGGGACAGTGCAATAAACATAGACAATTAATCAATGACAATCAATCTGATGTGTTGCACAAAGAGTGTATAGCTATTAGCTAATTTGCAACTCTTGTCCCTGGATGGGCTTTAGAAAGGAGAAACAAGTTAAAAGAAAAAAGGATAAGGAAAAGAAAAAATGAAAACAGAATAAATAATAACCACATACATCAATGCAAAAAAGATTACAAATACATTATTTGTAATCTTTTATTATTAATTTTATTATTAATCTTGTAATTTGTAATCAACTGATTGCTGGGGTCTTTCTGCAACTGTGGGGGTTCCCCCCCTACAGTTGATAGTGCTATGAGATGACTGTTGTTGTGAAATGGCGCTATATAAATAAAGTTGAATTGAATTGAATTGAATTGAATTGAATTGAATTATAAATACACAATTATAAATATTATAAATACACAATATAACAACCTGACTCACATTTGCCTATTTCAGGCCTCCCTCCCTTTGTCACTCACTATAAACAAACACATTCATTCCTTCCCTTCATTCACTCTCACCCTGCAGACAATCAATTCATACATGGGTACATTCTTGTTTATTTTTCAGCCAGTTTTTAACCTTTTTAGTGAATGTTTTAAAGTCCGTTATTATTTTAATTTCATTTGGCATTGTGTTCCAGATGTGACTGCCCTTTATAGAGAAAGCTGTTTGTCCAAATGTGGTTCTGCGGTGGAATATTTTACAGTTATTGTTAACAGAACTCCTGGTGGCTCTGCTGCTGTCCTGTCTTTGGATGAAACCAGCAAGTGGCTCAGGTGCTGATTTATGGAAACATTTGAAAGTTAATTTCAGAAAACAGAGGTCAATGAAACTCTCAAAACTCAATAGGTTGTATTTTTTTAAAATATTACAGTGATGCCACCTAATGGGCTTTTTGTCCAAGATTTTTAGGGTTTGATTATATAATGAACCTATATGTCTTATTGTGGAAGGGGCTGCTTGAGCCCAGACTGTCAAACAGTATGATATATGAGAAAAAAACATAGAATGCATATACAGTACAGCTGCTTCGTAAGGTATGTAATATCTAATTAATTTAAAGCAGTTCAGATTTTTTTTACTGTTTTTGAAATTTTCTTTATATGAAGATTAAATTTGAATTGAGGATCTAGTACAATGCCAAGGTATTTGAATTCTGTAATTAAACTGATGTCTTGATCATGTATATTAACTTTAAAACGTTAAAAGTTAAAAGTTAAAAATACCGGCATGAAAAAACACTTGGGCGCCACAAAACCAAAAGCAGCCTCCTACGAACAAACTGTCACCGAAACAAGTACAAATAGTGAAGTAGAGTCTGACAGTCTGAAAGAACTGAAAAAGCAAGTTGCTGATCTAAAAAGCCAATTAGCTGCTGTCGTGAAACAAAAGAAACAAGCACCACCGAAGAAAGACCCAACTAAGAAGTCTGAAAATAAAAAACCTGACCATGCCAAAACTGAAAACTTATCTTTGTCCAGCCGTCCCAGTACTAGGCCCAAACCACGGTATTGCTTCCGCTGTGGCGAAAATGGGCATATTGTAGCCACTTGTGAGTCAGAGCCAAACCCTGCACTTGTAGCTGCAAAACGCAATGAACTAAGAGTAAAAAGACAGATTTGGGACAGTCGGAACCCCACATCCTTTTTAAAACTGAAGTCTACCCCTGTTGCGGGACAAACAGAGGCTAGTTCAGAGATGACCCATCCCAAACCAAAAGCTCCATTCAAGACACGTGCTAAACTGAAGTCACATTACAAAACAGACCCCTTTAACTTTCCTAATGGTCTAATTGGTACAAAAAGTACAGCACAAGTGAAAGTGAATGGCTGTACTGTGAACTGTTTGTTAGATACAGGCTCCCAGGTGACTACTGTCCCTGAATCCTATTACAGACGGTACTTATCCAACCATGAGATTAAGCCACTTTTTGAGCTGTTAGAAGTGGAGGGAGCTAACGGTCAGAGTGTACCTTACTTAGGCTACATTGAAATGCATGTCACTTTCCCAAAAGACTTTCTCGGTATTGAAGCCAAAGTGCCAACACTTGCCTTAGTGGTTCCTGATGTACGTGCAGCTGATCAGTCCTTAGTGTTAATAGGGACAAACACATTAGGTGTACTTTACGAGCTGTACACTGATGCATGTTCTGAACTGCAGCCAACCATGTCACTTGGTTATAAGGCAGTGTTAAAAGTCTTTGAGCTATGGCACAGACAGTCCAAAGACACTAGCCTTGGTTTAGTGACCATGCGCAACAAAGAGCCACAGTTAGTTCCTGCAGGCCAAACAGTTGTTCTAGATGGCGCTGTAGCTGTGTCAGCCGGCAACAGTGAAAAATCTGTCTTGTTAGAACACCCATTAATGTCAGCCTTACCTGGTGGTATCCTGGTAAAACCATGTCTTATAGACTTACCTGAAAGAGCACCTTACCTTATTCCGGTTATACTCACCAATGAATCGGAACATGACGTGACAATCCCTCAGAAGTGTGTCATTGGAGAAATTTGTGCATATCGAGTCCTATCACAAGAACACTCCGTGAAAGTTACAAAGTCCAAAACTGAATCAAAGTTCACTCTTAAGTTCAACTTTGACTCTTCCCCCATTAGCGCTGAATGGAAAGAGCGCCTAACAGAAAAACTCAGTCAAATGCCTGAAGTATTTGCACAAAATGATCTTGACTTTGGCAAAACGGATCAAGTGAAACACACAATCAAATTATCAGATGAAACACCGTTCAAACACAGAGTACGTCCCATACATCCAAATGACCTGGAAGCAGTCCGTAAGCATCTCAAAGAACTCCAACAAGCAGACGTGATAAGAGAGTCCACTTCCCCATTTTCGTCACCTATTGTAGTGGTGCGAAAGAAGAATGGCGATGTCCGCCTTTGTATTGATTACAGGAAGCTTAACATGCAGACTGTAAAAGATGCTTAGGCTCTCCCCAACTTGGAGGAAACGTTTTCCACCTTGACCGGTTCGCAGTGGTTCTCCGTCCTCGATTTAAAGTCGGGGTACTACCAAATTGAGGTAGAAGAGCTGGACAAACCAAAGACCACGTTTGTATGTCCCATGGGCTTTTGGGAATTCAATAGAATGCCCCAAGGCATTACAAACGCCCCCAGCACGTTTCAGCGCCTCATGGAGAAATGTATGGGTGACATGAATCTGCATGAGGTGATTGTGTTCCTCGATGACATCATTGTATTCTCCAAGACGCCCAAAGAACCTGAGGCTCGCTTAATGAAAGTTCTTCATCGCCTAAAAGAGTATGGGCTTAAACTCTCCCCTGAGAAATGCAGATTTTTTCAAACTTCTGTCAGATACCTCGGTCACATTGTGTCCATTAAAGGAGTTGAGACCATCCATCCATCCATCCATCCATCTTCTACCGCTTTTCCGGAGGTCCGGGTCGCGGAGGCAGCAGTTCAAGCAGAGAAGCCCAGACTTTCCTCTCCCCAGCCACCTGCTCCAGCTCTTCAGAGGGGATACCAAGGCGTTCCCAGACTAGCTGGGAGACATAGTCTCTCCACCGAGTCCTGGGTCTGCCCCGGGGTCTCCTCCCAGTGGGACGTGCCTGAAACACCTCAAGTGGGAGACGTCCAGGAGGCATCCTAATCAGATGCCCATACCACCTCAACTGACTCCTTTCAATGTGGAGGAGCAGCGGTTCTACTCTGAGCCTCTCCCGGATGACTGAGCTCCTCACCCTATCTCTGAGGGTGAGTCCAGCAATCCTACGGAGAAAGCTCATTTCAGCCGCTTGTATCCGCGGAGTTGAGACCGACCCTGAAAAAGTGAAAGCCCTTAGTACCTGGCCTGTGCCCCGTGATCTCAAACAGCTCCGCTCGTTCTTAGATTGAGATTGAGATTGAGATTCAACTTTATTGTCATTACACATGTATGAATACAAGGTAACGAAACGTGACTTGGCATTTGGGCACGCTCTGCAGAGCGCATCCAAGGCCGGGGCAGCCGCTAGGCGCTAGTCATAAAGAAGAAAGGGAAAAAAAGAAAGAGGGAATGGATATGACACAGTAGGTGAGAGAAAAAAACATGTTCTATCAAAATGGCGCTCGACAAGTGAGCGAAATTTTGATTGCAGGCAAAAAAAACCTCAATGCACATTTAGCAGACATTTAGCAGGAGATCACACACAAAAGTTGAGAGGCAGTGTATTGTATGCATGTAATGTTGTATGCATTGTGTAGTGTAGATGTGACAGTTGTTAGTGAGCAGCAGAGGGCGCCTCCTGGCAGTGAATAGATGTTATAATCATGTGACTTATAAACAAGTCCAGAGTCTATCTCTCTTGCTTGCAGAAGGCACATGGGCACTGTCCTTGTCAGGAATCTGAAACTCAAGACTCACAAAATAATAGTACTCTGTTAGGTTTGTACCTTAATAAGATTCGAGACACAAAATGTGTTCAAAGTTTTTACTTGTACAAGGAGCAACACACCTCTGATTACAGATGGGAAATGCGCGCTGCCATACAAAGCCAGCACGTCCCTTTTATACTGAGCAGGTCAGACACAGGAAACATCTACTGCAACTTTATGGGCACCTTTGTGGTGACTGATAAGACCGTGAAACAGTCAGGCTTTGTGGTGACTGATAAGACCGTGGAACAGTCAGGCTTTGTGGTGACTGATAAGACCGTGAAACAGTCAGGCTTTGTTGTGTAACACAAAGACAACTCCATGTCAGCACATGACTTCTTGCACACCAGTTTCTAAACTTTAAGTAAATACAGATTATTCCGGTCTGTTGAGGTATGTCTGTTACAGGGTGAGTTAAACCTTCCTGATGCAGCATTGTTGCAGCCATTGTAAGGGAAAAATACAGAAAAGTTCAGCTAAAAACTAATTATGAAATGATAACATATTTGTACATATATACAATTTCTGACAATTTCCTCCTGTTTATCAGTTCATAATTTTTATCACATACAGACATCAGAACAATGTAACTTCAAAAGATTTTCTACATTGTCTTCATAGAGTATCATTTCCAAATTTAAACAGGAGCACAATTATCATTGTTATCCACCTCTTCGGTATTTAAAGGAGTGTATTGGTCTTGGAACATTTGTTGTATCATAAATGTATGTTGAGACAGAGCGCGAGACATCATTAATTTGACACAGGGAATCACAACGCAACATGACAGAAACATGCATATCATTATTATAATAAAAGGCATAAAGGCTTTAAGAAGCACCTGCCACCAACTTCCTGTGAATAACCAGTCTAACCAACCAGATTGTAGCTTCTCATCATAATAATTCATGATTGCCTGCTGCACTTGTTCCATGACGGTAATAGCGGTATCCATACTTTCAGAGACAAAGGGAATGTAAGTGCAACAGGACCCGTTAAACATAGCACATACACCTCCTTGGACGGCTAAAACTAGGTCCAATGGTATTCTGTTTTGCATAACCATAACTCTAGTCTGTTCAGTTACATTGGATAAAACCTTCAAAGCAACAGTAGTGGCATTAACAAACGTTAACAGTCTGTAGTTCATTTCTTCAAATTTTGTCATTAACTGGCCAACTCCATATGGGGCGAAAATTGAATGTCCAACCTTGTCACCCAGTGTCCATAATTTATATTTCTGTGGGACAGTAAGTCCAGCAGCACTAAAAAGGGACTGAATACTTCTTTTCTTCTTAGCGTGTCCTGAGGAGTTGTCATCAGAGTAGAGAACAAATGATCCATCAGTAACAGTCACTGGGGCACAAATTCCTCCCCAATTGGGAGGTAGTTGAGCGTAGAGTTTAGAACCACATAACCAATGAACTTCTTTGATAACATAGGTGCCATTACTTTGAACTGTGCCCGTAATGCTAGTCTTCCTGACAGTGTAATTTTGTGATCTATACCTTGGACTAGGTAATATAGGTGTAAAAGAACAATCTGTTGCTCCGCTGCACTGTGAGGTGCAAGGTAACAACACTGTCAAACATTGTCGTGGAAGAAGTCTTCCCAACGCCGTGGTATCATTTGAATATACACTTGCTGGGAAAGTCACATTTTTCTTTGTAAAGGCAAATCTAGTTAATGGTTGTGTTACATTCATAGCCATAATCTGATCAGGACATGTCATTCAATAAGTGGTGTTATCATGATTTTTCATAGTAATCTTGGGTAGGAATCCCCAGGCTGAAATCTCTAGTACACAGTCAGATACGTTTATAGGAAAGGGTTCAGCCTTTAGGATTGGTCCCTTAGTGGTTAAAGGCAACAAAGAACAAGCCCAACAACTGCCGTTTCCTCTTGTCAGACGAGCTTTGAGGAACATATACTGATACCACTGATTAGTCATAAATACTAGGGCAGTAGCCTCTAGCCCACTGTGCGCATGTGGAGAGGAGCAAACAATGGAACACATCATAGAGGCTTGCCCGCTCCAAAGACTGGAAGGAGGATTACACACCCTCCATACAGCAAACCAGGAGGCAACTGCTTGGCTTAAGGACTTTGCATTCGCTAAATAAATAAATAAAAGTCATAAACAGTGTTTCTGTGACATGTTCCTCTATATTCCTATTATCTCTTCTCAAGGGTGGTGAGGTGATAATGATGAGGACCAATAGCGGGATGCTCAAGAAGGTCAGAGTCAGTCTCAGGATTACCATGGTGCCTGATTCCCCTGGGAGTGTGCCTATAGACTCAGGTCACTGTCTTCACCGGGTTTGAGACGAGTCTTATCCTTAAAAGGACTAGACTCCCCTTTGTAACCGGACTTACCCTAGGGGTGGCTGGAGGTCACCAAGGGGCACCTGAAGTCTTTTAACATGTGACAGATGAATCCAAGAAGGTCTTTCAGCAACCCTCACTGCGGTAGGTGTGGTCAATAATACTTGGTATGGTCCAAGCCACCTCACGGAATTCCAATTCTGTCGGTGATGGTTCTTTATGAAGACATAATCACCAGGCTGGAGGGAATTTTCTGGGCCCTCCTGTGGAGTAGAGAAAGATCTGACAGATTCAACATAATCTTTCATTTGTTTACATTCTTTCAAATGCTCTCCAAGAGTCTTATAAGGGTTAGTGGCAGTTAATGGGAGTAGATCAGGTAGAATATAGGGCCTATGAAAGGCGCATTCAAATGGAGATAACCCACTCTTCTTTTCTGGGATGGTGTTAATGGTTAGCTTCACTACAGTTAATGCTTTAGGCCATGAAATTCGTTGGTCATGCATTACTTTGTTTAGCATTTGCTTAACAGTACCATTTTCCCTTTCCACTAGACCTGCACTTTGTGGGTGATAAGCAGTGTGAAACTTCAGCTGTGTTCCAACGGCAGAAGTAAGATCCTTAACCATTTGTGCTGTGAAGTGTGTGCCATTATCTGCATAAATGGTCTCTGGTATTCCAAACGTGGGAAATATGTTGTTTTGTAAAACTTTGCAAACAAATTTAGCATCTGCCTTTGCTGTAGGATGAATTTCTGTCCATTTAGTATAGGTGTCGATGAGGACCAGACAATACTGCAGCTGTCCCACTTTAGATAGTTCAATAAAATCCATACACCATTGAGGAAAGGGCGTTTTAGGTGGTGGGAAACTACCATGTCTCGTCCTCACTGCACCTTGTATATTGTTTTGTATGCCGATTAAACATTGTTGGCACACTTTTTTCATTTCTTTCAAAATTCCTGGGCAGAAAAAATGTTTTTCAGCCTGTGCCTTCGAGTCAAGATCGACAGCCAGCGATACAAGGAGAGAGGAAGGATTATTTTACCATCAGTAGTGCAATAAATTCCATTGTTTGAAACAATTGCTCCAGGGGGCATAGTCATTTCCTTCTGTGCATCAAGCAACACAGTAATATCTACATTGTTAGGTGCTGTAAAATGAGTTCCATTATCTGCACAAATCAGTTCTGGAACCCCAATTTCAATAGAGCTTTACTCACAATTGCGGCATTTGCTGAGGATGTGGGATGAATTTTTGTCCACTTTGTAAAGGTGTCAATCAACACCAAGCAATATTGTAGCTTTCCATTGCTCCTTGAGCATTATTTTGTAAACAAATGATGCACTTTTTAGCATGTTTTTGTTACTTCTTTCAAAAACTAGGACAGTTTTCCAACATCCTCACAGTTTTCCAACATCCTCATCATTGATTTCCCTCCTGTTGGCACATGATTGGCCATGTGCCACCAGGACAGCTCATTTGTATAATGTGGGTGGCAGAGCAAATTTACACATGAAACAGGAGGAAGGTCCATATTATTTTGACAGCCTTTTAAAACATCAACATCGACATTATTAATAAGACAGACGGTTCCTAAAAGACCAATAGCAGCACAGTGAGTAGCGTTATCAGCCAGCTAGACAAGTCAGTGCCATTAGTGTGGGCAGGGCAGTGAACAACTGCCACAGAACATGGTAGCATCAGAACATTACATAGTTACAATAATTGCTGTTGATGTTTTGCTGGTTTTTCTGTGGAGATGACAAACCCTCGCAGATTCAAGGTAACAGTATGCAGGTGGCATGCGTTATAAGCATACTTACTGTCTGCACAGATGTAAGTGCTGTAATCAAAGATGCAGGTTGTGGAATTTTTACACAGTCAGGACCCCAGACAACATTGTTACAGCATAAGCAGTGGATGTTGGCCCATCAGGCCTTTTTTACAGAGCAAGCCTGTCGCTCGCTTCTTCCCTTGCTAAGTAGAGAGAGAGAGCTGCCGTTCACCCCCCTTTGCTGATGGGAGAGAGAACCACCGCTCGCCCCTCTGTTGCCTTTTTCTTTATCAAAAAATGGGCCATTAGTAAATAACCACAAGGAATTTGGTATAAGCTTAAGGTGTGGCTGTGACAACAAGGTTATAGTGTACGACAACAGTCTAGCTGGCAACAATATGGAATGGTTGTCCTGCTGTAAATAGAGGGCATGATCTTATTATTTGTATTATCCCGTGAATAATAAAAAGTGGTCTGTATTGCCCAGCATGTATTTTAGTTATAAACTGCAGCCATATGTTTATCCTGGGTACTACAGAAAATGAAATGAAAAGCGCTTATGTAAATAAAGTCGAATTGAATTCATCATCAATCATTTATTGATAATTTTTATGCATTATCTATTTTTCTAAGGATTGCTAATTATTTGCTAATTAATTTCTTTGATACCCCCTGTTTTGATACATGGAGGCTCACATGCAGCAAAGTTACAGGGTATTTGATTCTTTTACTGAAAGGACTTTAACAGCCATCACCCTGACTGGGGGTACCCAGCAGTGGACAGTGATGGGAAGGCACTTTCAGACTGGGCATCCAGAAATGACCTCGCTTTGATATACGACCCCAAACAAAGAGGAACCTTCCACTCTGCTAGGTGGAAGAAGGACTATTCTCCTGACCTGTGTTGGGTCAGCTCTTTGAATGGGGAGCCATATCCTACACAGATCCTCATTCTTGATGATTTTCCACACAGCCAACACCGGCCCCTGCTTGTACACATTGGCCTACAACTTCCAGTCATATACAGCCCAAGGAAGATGCGCTGGAACTTCCGCAAAGCCAACTGGAAGAAATTCAGTGAAACTCTGGACCGGAGCGTTGTTACCATCCCACTCCACACCATCACTGTAGATGAAGCATACAACCGCTTCTGCAGCGCAATCTTCAAGGCTGCCCATACTGCAATCCCACGAGGCTACCGACCCCTCTATATCCCATGTTTGGACGGAGAAAGTGCTGCCCTCCTACAATCCTATCAAACATCAGGGGACCCAGAGATAGCAGACCATCTCATTGAATCGCTAAATACAGCTCGGCGAAAGAAATGGGAGGAGACAGTTGCTGACCGGAGCTTTATCCACTCTAGCAGGAAATGTTGGAGCCTCATCCGTCGCCTAGGAGCTGCACAGAAGCCCCCTAGCCAAAGCCGAGCATCCGTCACACCCAACCAAGTTGCATCCCACCTACTGACTATCGCCAAAGCACCCCAAGACAAAGACACCAGAAGAGCAGTTACAACTGAGCTAAAAAAAACACCAAAAAATGCCTGTAGAGGAAACGAACCCTGAACCCTTCGAGGCTGCTGAACTGGAGAAAGTCCTACAGAGCCTGAAATGTGGAAAGGCAGCAGGATACGATAACATCTTCCCAGAATTCATGAAAAATCTTGGCCCCCGAGCC